>JANIJG010012778.1:41497-69549 GCA_024611175.1 Megaceryle torquata | reverse complement strand
AAAAAAAAAAAAAAAAAAAAAAAAAAAAAAAAAAAGGTGTAATAGGGTGTAAAGGGTGCATTTAGCACACAAAACTTTGAAAGAAACTTCAGTTCAGCATCCTGGTATTTCTGCTACAAAGGAATGCATCATCTGGGTGTAGAATTAAGTATATATATCTCTATATATTAAAGTTAAGTTGTCTATACACTTTAGGCTAGCTTAATGTGAGCATCTGAAAAACATATACCATTATAATGTGCTGTTAAGATACTACCCTAAAGAGCAGTCAGTGCAGAAGACTTTCACAATGGCTCTGGTCTCATAGTGATCACTGATTCTCATCTGGAGTAACCTCCTGCATCCAGGGGTCCTGCTGGAGGCACACTCAATTAGGGTGAGTTTGAATATCAGAATTCATGAGCTCATGAGCAGAACACTGTACCTTCTCTTAACAGTGCTTGAGATGTTGCTTTCCTTTTGATTCTGTAACGGCCTCTGATTTTGTGGGACTGCTTCTTGCATAGTACAAATAAATAGCTAATGAATTAAACTTCTAATAAAAGCCATAATTTAATTTGTGTAAAAAACCAGCACTGTCCCATTATTAAAGAATGAGGAGTGTTAGAAAATTCAGTTTTGGTTTCAGTCTGGCTTTCACTGAAGTCAATAAGAAATTGTCCCTAGCCTTAAACATTAAATTCATATCTGTTTCATGGTCAGCTCTTCTGAGCTTATGGTTCATAGCTGAATGCTGGGCTGCTTTATACTGGGTATATCTAACTGTGCTTTTCTACCAGTATCCCTGGATTATTTTAAATTTGTTTTCTCAGAGCAATGTAGAACTGCTGTCAAATGGAATTTGTCAGAGTGACACCTTTGGCACAATGGGTAGTTCTAGTGAAAATACTTTTATATTAGCTGAAGAGAGTGCAATTACCTGCAAGTCATTTTGCATAAAAGATAAATGGAAAGTCTTTGACATGCTTGATGGAGGTTAGCAACTCTTTCAGATCTAATCAAATGTTGTGGATACTGTCATTCTTGATGCAATTTCCTTTGCTTTGAATAAGAGAGGAAACAGATGATTAAATATAGGTAATATGATTAAATTGGCTGCAGGTAAAATATACATACCACTGATCCACATTTGAAGGCTCACACTCTGTATGCTTGGTAAAAATACACACCGTGTGCCAACTGGAAGGAAGTAAATCAAGATCTGGTGCTTCTCAGGGATCTGTGACAGAGTTAAGGCCTTTACAAGTTGGTGAGAAGAGTTAAGTCTCATTAATAGTGGCTACAGTTCCCTGATACTTTAGGCTAGACTGTAAATATTTATCCATTTAGAGATGCATCTATTTAACAATGTACAGAGGAAGGATGACCTACTAATTAGTCTGTTATCTGGCCTTCGAAAGTCAGTTCTCTGTTCTGCCTGTATGCAGTACATAGGAAATTGTATAAACCACACTTTTAAACTGTAAAAATACAGTTATTGGTACTGCCACTTTTTAGATCACTTTTGAAAGGATTTGCTACTGTGAGATGTTCAAGTCATGAAGCAGAAGAGGTCATGAAAATGGCAAAAATACATAAGACCAGATCATCTTGACTAAAGGACAGAGAAAGACTAGAGAACAGACAGATTTGATCCCAGTTAGTCTCTAGTTTATCCCTTAATACAGGAAAGGAGTATATTCCCTCAGCTTACTTTGTGGAACATACCGCTCCTACACATTCTGTTTAGCCTGTGGCTATAGCTGGACAATGTAGCAAAGCTGATAATTTTGTCTTCTTCCTACTCCCCTTTCTCCCTCTCCCCCAGCACTTTCTTCCCATCAGTGAGGCTGCTGCCTTCCCATGATTTAAGCTGGTCTGATGGGAATTAACTTTTTCTTTACACGTTTGCATGATAAAATAAAGTTTGAAGCAGTCCAGCTGTAGTTTTGTCCTGGTATGTATGTGGAACTCAGTGTGTAAGGTTATTATTAAATAAGAACATAATTCAAACAGAAACATAAAGAAAAGGATATCACCTGAAGCCAGGAATAAAAATAGTGAGATTATCAACTTTGTGTGGCAGAGATTAACCTAGGCTCTATTGCCCAAACCACAGTCAATGAATAATTCCTGCTCAATCAGGTATATGTTAATTCCTATGGCATATAGTTCAGTCCCTGGATGTTATTAAACATAACAGATCCTATGCTGTAAAACTACTTGACTATGCTAACAGCAGTCAGTGGGAGCAACACTGTTCCAAACCTGATCACTGAAAGAGGGAGTGATGTGTGCTCTGAACTGTGTGCATGTGATCAGTGGGAATGAACTCAACTCTCTGAGATGAGACATGCATATGTAGTTCATTACAGAACTGATATCAAGGTATTGATATTATTATATAATAATATTATTATGATTAACTAATATCAGGCTTGATGGGGCTCTGAGCAACCTGCCCGAGGTAGAGATGTCCCTACTTGTGTAGGGAGGTTGGAGCAGATGACCTCTAGAGGTCCCTTCCAGCCTAAAATATTCTATGATTGTCTATAAATACATACATATATATAAAATAAATGTATTTTTCCTCTGTTTGTACATTTTGTTTTCCCTGATAGGAGTAGGGAGTAGGAGTCGGAGGAAGACAGATTACAGCTGATATTCTATGAACATATTTTATTTGCAAAGCTGTTGTTATCTGTGGAGTCAAACTGTCATTAATAACATAGCTAGTCACACAGCAGTCACAAAATATTTACTCACATATTAATCTATGGAGCAACAGCTAGGAGATGAACCCCAGTGTACACGCTGCAAAAGATTGGACTCCAGTAGGCTACACTGGACCTAGACTGAGATAGGTATTCATAAGATCCCTGAATCAGTCCTTTATTTCATCAAATGTATATATAATCCTGTAGTCTTTATATACATATAGAAGTCACCAGCCTCTTGAACACATTCTGAGCTACATAACCTGATGTTGGTACTGGGTATGATGTAGCCCTCTAGAGATTTAGCAGGTTCTTGGTGCCCTCAGATTATTGGTACATGCAGAATCAGCAGGTGTACTACCCTGCAGAATATATCACTTCTTGATAAACTTTCACACATTAACTTCTCCGAATATATTTTTCCTAGGAACACTTTTCTGTCCAAATATACAGGAACTCATTCACAGGAAATTCACACCAATTTTTGGCATCACCACTTCACCAATCTTTATGAAAGCTTGTTTTACAGGATTATTAAATTACATGAACACTGGCACTTCATGAGCTATAATCACTACATTTACTTCTAAGCATAAGCTTCTTATCCTTCACTGTCTGTGATTATCATGATTAATAAAGCAATATATGCAAATGCAATTAAGCATAGGACAACGTGTAGTAACAGGAATCCCTTTGGGTTCCACTCCTTAAAATTACATCCTTTATGTCTCCCCATGAAACACTCATAATGGTAAGATGTTTCCAAGTCTTCATATCATTGCTCTGATAGCCAATATGTTGTCTTTATTAATGTGTGTAAGATTATATGTATGATCCTCCTGTTCTTTTATACATTTTATTCTGGTGTTAGATACCATGAGAGCATTGTCCTGTAACTTAACACAAGTAAGTTACTGATCATTACTGGCAATGGTAATATATGATAATTACTATGAAGACATTCTTGTGCATCTCTTGTTGTTCAATACTAATGACTTGATCTGGCTGAAAAGTCTCAGTTAAGTAAAGCTGCTTTCAGAGTAAGATCTGCTTTAAATGTTTTAAACAAATGTTCCCACATTATTTTGTACCGAAATACAGGAATCAACACCTTTACAAACAAAAAATAAGACCAGCTTTTAAAAACGATAACACATTTTCACATAAAACGGCATTTTACAAGAATTTCGTTACTAGATCCAGTGACTGTAGCTACTTTATATGTTACAGAATGACCTAGAAATAACATTTTACTTCAGAAGAAACAGATCTGTGCAGTATCAAACCAGATAGGCCCATATACATCTCCTCTATCCTAAGGCCAGCAGTGGCTAATCTTTTTGGTCACTGGTGCCAAAATTACTTAAGGAACACTGTAATTTCTTGCTGTTTGTGCCAGTCCACATCTGTGTAACTGCCAAAGCCAGTACTGCTGTGGAAGGATCACCATCACTGCTGTAGTCATTTTTGAGGTGTTTAGTTCAGAAGCTTAAATATCCTATATTCATTACAATAATATATCCCTTCTTCTATTAATTGCTTTTACAAGAGGACTCTGTCTTAACTTTGACTGCATAAAAATATTTAGTATATAAACAAATTTAAAACCCCCAATAATATAGAAATATCTTCAATTTGTTTACACATGTTCTCTTACAAACTGAGAATAAGATTATTTTTCTACTGCAAGTGCATGATCTACTCACTTGTTAGAAAGAATGTTCTACTGCTGTATGTTGTACAGCATAAGCCCATTTTAACTCTGATTATGAGAAAAAGTTTTAGCTATTAATACCCCAGGCCAACGATTTTAACTTTTCATAAGTAATGCTCTGAGATTGAATATTTATTTTATATTATATGAGTTTTGTCAGTAGTTAATGAAGCTGAAAAGTTAATGTGTTGGTAGGACTATCACACTGCCACCTGCCAATTATAACTGTATTAGGTCTGACTGAGCTGGAGTTAATATTCCCATAGCAGCCCTCCTGGTGCTGTACTTCACAGTGAATGCTGAAAAGGTGCTGATAACACACTGATGTTGTGGCTGCTGCTGGGCAGGGCTTGCACAGCAAGGCCATTTTTCAGCATTCCTGTTGCCGGGGGATGGCATGGACAAGATGACTGGGACAGCTGGCCCAAACTAACCAAAGGCATATTCCATACCATATGATATGAGCTGAACTATAAAAGCTAGGAAAAGGGTGGGGGGAGCATCAGCTTGTACTCCAAGCAACTGCTACTCAGTTGGAGCCCTGCTTCCCGAAAAGGGCTAGACGTGGCCTGCTGATGGGAAGTACAGATTAAATCTTTGTTTTCGTTTGCTTCCACACATGGCATTACTTTGTTTTTTCATTAAACTGCTTTTGTCTTAACCCATGAGTTTCATCTTATTTTATTCCCCCTGGTCCAGCTGAGAGGATGGGGGAAGTGATAGAGCGGCTTGGTGGGCACCTAGCATCCAGCCAAGGTCAAGCTACCACAATAACAAAGCAGAGAATGTTCTGCAGTGCAGGAGCTGCCGAAGAGAGTGTGTCTGATTTGTTTTCTTGATAAAGGAGAAGGCAATACAAAGGAATCAACAAGTAATCTTATTTTAAGCTAAAGCATTCAGAAAATTTGTTAAATATTTTGGAGAAATTAGTGAACAGTAGATGTAGGTTTTCATTTATACTATACAAATCTATTGTGTTTCAATCTTCTCTCTCATCATAAAAGAAAGATTCACTCACACAGGGCCTATGTGAACTTTAATTGATTGATTTTTTTTTTTTTTTTTTTCTTTTGTTTTGGATAAGGAATGTCTTCGAGACCAGTTGCAATGATGGTAAACAGGAAGACTGAGAGAATCAGTACTTCCCCCATATATAAGAAAGAAATTAGTAAGAAAATCTATTCAATCTGTTAATTCAACTAGGAGAAAAAATAGTATACCTAATATAAATTGTCTCGTAAGTATAGCTGATCTGTGTTTATGATATGGGAATATTTTTTAACTCATTGGTCTTTGAAAATCAATTTAAACTACATAATTCTTTTTCATGGTTCCTGTCCACTGATATTTACATGGGTTTGCTTATTAGATTTTTTTGTAACTCAATATGTTGAATGTCAATGCATATTTTGCAGTATCAATTTAAATATAGTTTTAATGAGGTATATAGATGTGTGTGATCACAAAATTTAGTGTGAACTTTAACTGAATTTTGAGACCAACATGCAGTCTGTGGATGAACAATATACCTTAAAAAATGATGATCTGTATGCAGACAGTTGAAGAGCAGAAATAGTGTAATCTATTGAATTAGTTTTTTATTGCAAATCATTCAGCAAAGGTCTAATATTAAGAAAAAATATCATTGCTTTAAATTTGAAGCATTTATAATGTAGTGAAATTTATAATTTCAATCTGCATCCAACTAAAATCTTTTCCCAAGGTATTCTGAAACAGCATGCATTCAGGTACAGGTTTTCAAATAAGAAAATAACATTTTAATTTAATTAGTAAATTAAATCTTCTGATTCTGAAAAAAAACCAAAAAACATAGGGCTATTCAAGGTTCTGTGTAACAAGTAATACCTTAAAATGACACCTGTCATTCATTTCCTCCAAAATGGTTATATTGAATAACCTTTCCTTGACCTGAATTTTATGCCATGCACATTAACTTATTTTTGGATTTCAGATTTTGGGATTATTGGGTTATTTTTGTTTTAAACACAGTAAATACCGAAAAAAATATTCAGACTTTTATAATTTATTATTCTCAGAAATTAGTTTTTCCTTTTTAAATTGGAGTATTCACACCGGGATTGTGATTCTCGGTTGCTGTCATTCATTCAGAGAACAGACTTTCCATGTGGAAATTTATTGAGACAAAACCCCCTTAAATTAATAAGTCAGTGCTCAAAAATGAGTTTTACTGAAGGAATTGCTTTCAGAGAAAATATGGTAACAAAAATTTTGTCTGTAGCCAGTTTGCTAGCAGAAAAAAAATAAAGATTTCTTTAGTATATAATGAATCAATTTTCAGCCTCCTGTATTAACATGAGTTTAATTATACTTACTCAACATGAGTAACTAAGTCTATTTTAAGAACCAAATGAGTTTCATCTCAGTGTAAGCCAGTTACTCTTCTCATTTGTCTTGTTCACTGAATTGAAGCTAAAGCAAGCTGAACAAAATTTTTCCATTTCCATTTAGGAGTTTTACTGAAAGAAAACAGAATGGTCATATTTGTACACTACTTGTGAAACTGGGAAGGATGTTATTTTGTTCTCACTTTTTATTTAATTTTAGGATTTAAAATTTTAGTAAACTATGGAAGACTAATTTGTTCTTTCTCCCTGATAGAGTTTAAACGATGCCCTGCCTCCCCGCCACCCTAAGTTTAGGTGCTGTAACTGGTTGTTCTCGCTGCCTTTGTCCCTTAGGACAGAGAGAAGGTTGGAAATCCTATCTGCCACTAGTCTGTAGTTAATCTAACATTCAGCCATCTCTGTCTCCCTCTGTACTACAAAATGGTAGGGTATTTCTTGTAGAATATATTTACGTTTTTGTATCTGCACACACAAAAAACCAGCTATACTGTTTCATTATGGTATACACAGATATAATACAAAGCAAGAATAGATTCCATATGAAATCTTTTAATATGATGAACCTAAAATGACTTGTAAAGTGGTTAGAGCATGACAGTCTGAGACATAAATTCAGTTCCCTTCAAGGAGATGAAGTCATCTAATTTTACAGAGTGCCTGGATATTGGCATCAGGCATTGTTTTGGCTTACCATCATCTTCACTGTCAAAAGAAAGGTAGGAATTGGTAACATGAGATACAAGGACAGAACTGTTGCCAGGCTGCGTTCACACTTGTCTACTATCATTTGTGATTTAGTGAGACAGTGATTAGTACATTTACAGCACACTTACTGCATTTAGTACACCCATAGGCTGGATGTGAATATATCACATTTCATATGAGACAGTTTGCTAGATGTTAGAGAGCATGACTGCTAGAGAGGCAGAGAGTGATATTTATGCAAATATATCAATGTAATTTACCTGTTTAAGATGTAATAGGTGGGAAATCATTGTCTTGAAGTTATGTATGTTAAACAGTAAGGTCTTATACTGTCTTTTAATAATTAGAGTGCACCTTTCTCTTTCCCTTTTGTCTTAGGAGACACTGTGTATCAGTTTTACAGGATTAGAAGGATAAAAGGGAAAACCAGATACCTATTTAGATGGGCAACAACTTTTTTTCATATGTACATTTGTTGCAATTTATTTCTTTTTATGAGCATAAGAAACAGGTGTTTTCTGTGCCTTTTCAATTAGGGGATTTATTTTCTTCAGCCTATCATTAACAATGCTTTCTCTTTCTTATCCTCAGTGGAGTGTGTGCATAGTATGCACATTCTTGTGGGTATTTATAAAAACAGGCTGGTGTTTGTTTCCTGTAGGATCATATAGGAAGGAAAAACCCCAACTTCAGAGCATTTAAAGTTACCCTGATTGAAAAATATACATAAATTTCACCAGTTCTGTATCTAGATAGGAAACAGATGCAAGCATACATTATTCTTCCATTTCTCTCCATCCCCACCTTTATCTCTTAAAGTCAGTGTGAACATTGAAGCTTTGTAATGCATCATATGGGTCACATAATTTGGATAGTCTAGAAGCCACAGAAAGCAGGGGGTTTAAATAAGGATGTGCATGAAGAGTATTTTTGTGCCATGTTGTGCAGCTAAAGCTAAGACAAATAAACAGATATAAGAGACTTACAGTCATAGTATATTGGAAATTTCTGGTTTAATAGTTCTGGTTCATAATTTGAAAATAAAAAATAGTCTTCTGTAGTTGAATAATAAGACAGTTTAGGAAAAAAACTAGTATCTGTGTTGTCTGTATCTACAGTTAATGGATATAGGGACAGATTTTCAATCGCAGCAATCTTTAACTTGCATCCTATACTTACTACTTCACTCTAGTTCCTGGTTCAATCAGTAAAAGCTTACATTTCCTTCAGTGGGAGCTGGATCAGGACCACAGTTAATTGCTAACAGAATTTGATATGCTATAACTTGACCTTAGTGTATTCATATAGATATGCAGATATGTACATAAAGCTATTAGTGCTAGTTTTAATTTAAATGTGTTACGGTACATCAGGGGCACTGTACAAATTTATTGAAGAATCAATAATTATTTTGTTCAGGAGCTAAACCTTCAATTAATATTTGATAAATTTAACCACCTTCTTCCATGTTATGAAACAGCTCTTAAGTGAACTTACAGTACAGTAGGAAACCAAAGAAAATTATATATTTCTGCGTCTTTTAAAGAGCTAGATAGCAGTTCAGTACATGGTTTACAGCTCTATGTCTGCTAATTGATATGTCCCTATTAAAAATAGAATATTTTAAAAATTCTTATTCATGAAGCATGAATGAAAATTCATTTTCCTCTTAATGGATTTTTTGATGTACATAAAAAACCCCACACCTTGAAACACCAGCTTTGAAATTCACTGCTTATAGTAAAATATACTTTTATTATATATCCACGCACTAAAGGAACAATGGATTTAGATGACAAAATTTAAAAGTCAGTTTGGGACTGAATTTTCCCTTGCATACAAATGGTGTCCTCATAGTTGTGTCACAAGTTCTCATCTCTGTCCTCATAGCTGTGTCACAAGTTCTCTTATCTCTGCATCTCTTTCGAAGTCCTAAGCCTATCTGTACAGTTATATTGGCAGTATGGCAACATTTCCTTTCACTCTGAAAGAGTAAATGTCATGACAGCATTTCTTTCTGACGCTGACAGAAGTTCAGTTAAAGATGTATGCATTAGACAGCTACAAAAAGTGAAGACATTGAGGGGACACCTGCAGCCATTCAGTCTCTGGAGTGTGTTTCTGAATTAAAATACTGTCCCAGTTCGATGACGCTAGATTTGCTGTGTGTCTGTGCACTGCACGTACTGCTTTCTATGTGACGCTGTGAGAGCAGAAGAGAAAATGCTAGCCTGGGGTCAAGTTATTAAATAAGCATAGAGGTAGTTAATCTGTTCAAATGCCGTGGTTGAAGAAGATACATCTGCATGTTCTGATTCCTGATGAAGACAACCTGAACGTCTACTTACGCTATCTTTGTTGTTAAAAGGGTAAAGGAGGAAAAGAAATTATTCGCTCTGTGACTTGAGTAGAATTATTTAAATTAGGATTCACATTTTTGTACGCAACCGTTATTAATTTACATTTAATGTTTGAAGCCCATATTTGATTTATTTTTTTTTTTTAATATACTGTGTTAAAACTGAAGTCTAATAGCCTGTGTGGAACGGGATGCTTTCATGTATGACATTATGATAATTTAACTAAGAATAGGTAGGTAAATCTAGTCCTGATTAAATTCTTTCCATGAAATCCTAACTTTACTGAAAAGACCTTATATCATTGTGTCAGGTTTCATTCTTTCACAGAGCACTACATTCTAAGTATCCCTTGTTATTTCTACAACCATGAGCCGAAATTCTGCAGTTCTGCTATATTTCAGAATAGTCTGGACAAGAGATATTGGGCTCTTAGGTAGGTATAGATATTCATGGCAAAAGCAACTTTGGTGATTTTAGTGTGAAATATCCAATTTAAATTTATGACTGCCTCAGCTTGATGAGTTGTCGTCCATCTGATGGAGGCACATAGTAGAAGTTATGCTTGTAGCCCAGCACCTCGGTGCTAATCTGGAGTCTTTCTTCACCCGCTAACGGAGATAGAATTAAGTGTGCAATAGCCATGTGACACACCAATGCCAGCACCGAGTTTACAAAAAATGGAGTTGGAGAGCAATTTTAAGAAAGATGGTGTTGCCAAGAATAATAATGGTTTTTAATTATTCTTATTTAACTTACCTGACTTTGTCTTGAAGTCAACCCACCCCAAACTAATGAAGGTTAGTGTCTTTGTACTTAGATTTCTGTGGCAGTTGCATGTATTCCTTCACTTCAGAGAAGTATGAGACAATTTTTACTCAAGTATTTGAAAAGTAAATACAAGTTTTTCATTGTTACAGATGTCTATAAGATCCTAAACCAATATTTGGATCAGTATTTGCATTTGGCTTCTCAGATACTCCAAAATACTAGAATTGAAGTGTAGCCTAATTGTGCATATTTGTAGAGAGATATAAAGCATACTTTTTTTTTTTTTTTTCTTATTTCCTTTGTATTTTGAGTCTTAGCACTCAGTACACTTATTTGTAACTTTTGCACAGGAAAAATAATATTCAGTATTTGCAGTCTTAAATACCATCTCAAGTGATATTATCTTATTTTGCAGAATTGAATTTAAATGTTTTGTATTTTCTCTGTCAATATATTAGATTACCAGCTGGATGTGCATTTTGCTTGGGCACCATTCCTTGTCAGTGCCTCTTTTCATGGTTTTTACTCTGCTTTTTGTCCGCACTTCAAGGATGGATTTCTGTCCAAGTAGCTCAGCATGTATTTAAATGCCTTCATAACTGACATTTCAACATGTTCTGTTTTCACAAAGATCTTCCATATAATAACATGCATCATGTGAATTTTACTTCAATTAGAAATATCGTGTAGGTTCTGTTTGCTTTACCGCACATCTGTTGCAGACTTTCACTTTGGATATGTATCTGTATTCCAACTTAGTAAGTTCTTGTTTGTCAGAATCTCTTAAAGATCTTGAAACTCAGGCTCTGCTTCCATTGTGTCTTAACATATTTAGAAAGTCCGAATGTGCTGTACTTCCACCATTTTCAAGACTATCTTGTCCCTAGAAATCAAGTAGAAAAAAAATGCAATGTAGTCTTCCAGTTCAGTAACTGTTTAGTAATAAGTGAAATAATTCAAAAAATTCAAAGCAATTTTCCACAAAGAATAACATTCTTAAACGAATGTCATTACTGACTTGTCAGCTTGTTTTTCTGCAGGCATCAATCTTCAGGGTTTTTTGGAGTGTCTGAGAGAAAGGGAGAACAGAATGTGTTCCTTTTATTTTCACTGGTGAGTTATTCTAAATAGAAACAGCAACATTTGTTCAAGATGGGTGAAGAGAAGCTAAATAGCTGGGCTAAGAAGACCTGAACTGGGTAGTAGGCATAGTATATAGACATTGAAAATTTGGGATTCAGTTCCAGTTTAAGAACACATGAATCAAAGCATGTCTCATTTTACAGCACTGCTGAGTAACAGGAGAGAGCTGGAAAGCAGCCACACAACTGAAGTGATCAATAATGGCAATTAACAACAAGTGTTTTATGGCAATTTGAAGTGTTGCTTCACTTTATGGAAGTGAAATGAAATTGATCTTCTGCCTTTTACTTCACCTTGCCTAGTTTTAACTTTCTTGTAAATGGTTCACAGCAAGAGAGAATTATCTCTAAGCTAACTTGTCCTCCCAATAATTTTACTGCCTTATTTCTTTTAGTGTTTCAGATTCTTTTATAGACTGTCTCTTTTCTATTCTCTTTGGTCCTCCTTATTCATCCAGGGATTTCTGTGATGCTTCTCTTTGGTCCTCACATACAATCTCATGGTTCAAACTTTTTGTGTTCCCTATGCCTGCAATTAAATGTGCCCTTCTTGAACCTTGTGTCTTATTTCAAATCTCTACAAGAATTATTATGTCACGGTTATCTATATGCTGCAGAATAAAATATAATAAATGGAAAAAGGTAGTGATTTGGGCTAATTCACACCACAAAGAAGAAGTAGAGTGAAGGGCTTCACAGTGAAAAAACCCTGCAATATTTCAAACTTGACACTTCAGATTATGAACTGTTTCACTGGTCTCGATGCCAAGAGCTGTTAAGGAAATAGTCTTTCAGACAAGCACAAGGCATGCCAGGCAGGTCTTCTCAGCCCAAAGGCAGACCAGAAAAAGAAGCTGCAGGAAAAATAAAGGAGACTGTTGTTTACACAGTTAACTGTTGTCATCATTTTTATTGTTTCTTGTGTGTAAACCCAGATGGTTTTTAGATATTTATAGAAGGACCTTATAGCACACTTCTGGTAGTCTATAGGTCTAATGAGAACACTAGAAGCAGTAATGTTGCTGATTTTCAGTGCAGTAGTTAAGAATTATAACTGACAGAATTGCTTTTTGGTTTTGCACACTCAGTGAATAGGGTCTTGGGTATGTCTGAGATTTGTTGCGTTTGGTATAGTTGTAAGAGAATAGCTGTCTGCTGGATGTACCTGCAGTTTGCTTCAGAAATAGTTTCTCATTACCTTCATTGTGGATTTCATGCCAAGTCAGTTATAGATGACAAAGTCACAGATTACCACGCTGAATTGCTGATATCCCGTGGGCTAAGGTTTTGTTAATAGGGAATATATTCAGATTTGAGAGCACAAGGGTTCACTGTGAAATGTCGGCTCTTTTCAGAGACCTGCCCACCACATGATCATCTGTAATTGCAGGAGTATTTCTATTTCTTTTTGCTTCTGCCTACTGAAGACATCTCATTGTGTAAAATGATCCCAAATTAACTGGGCTCTGTGTAAAAGAAAGAATAAGCTTTGACTTTTTCTAATTTAACTATACTTTTCTTGGAGCTCTTAAGTAAAAACATACAAGCATGGAGGTAGGAAAGGTTGTGTTGAGCAAGACAACATGAATTTTGGTTTTCCTCTGGGTTGCAAGAAATTTTTTTGATTTTTTTTTTTTACACCTTTTTTTTTTTACATTTTTTTGGCAGCTCATTTACATTTTAGTCTAGTCTTCAGTACTTTGACATTAACTGTACACTGTATAGTCTAACAGACAATTAATACTGTAATATGAGTAATTTATTCTAATATATGTTATTACATATTTATGTAATATATGCTAATATAATAGAGTAATATGGGAAGTTGTGAGATATGGATATATACCACTGATAGGTAAATTTTCTCAATTTCTTTTATATGTTTAATGTATTTCCACATACTTGGCTGTTTCTTACATTTTTGTGAAAAAATAGAAAAAAACCTAAAAATGTAAAAACTACTGAAACCCTTCAAACAATTTTAGCTTAGTTATGTCAGTTAAAACTAATGGAAAATGGACAAAGAGGACAATATGCTTGAAAAGTTAATGGATTTTGCAAGTTAATGTTTTTTTTGCATTTTTGTTTTATGAAGGTTTAATAGGAAGTTAGTTTGATTTGGTAAGTTTTGCTGTGTTCTTCCCTGACATTAGTGTGCTGGGTTTTGTTTGTTTGTTTGAACTAATGACTCATCAACAGTCTAACAGGTTAAGAAGATGGCAGTGATTTGTGATGTTAGCAAAATGGAAAGGTCTCTACTAAGTGCTTGAAATCCTTTACTTCATGCTGTTAGTTGGTGTTTCTCAAATTACTGTGGGTACTAGTATATTAACAAACAAGTGTTATTCAAGAAGCTTTAATAACAGTGAGAACTTCAGTGTTCAAGTTCAGAGTTTTACAAATATTTATGGTAATTGAATATCAATATAGTGCAGTCTCTGATACGTTACTCTTCAAATTGCAACATCAACAGGCATCTAATGTTGTTTTAGCTCTGGATTTTCTCCGGTTTTATTTCACTAACTTAACACAGTTGTCTTTATTTTTCCTCTATACATGTTCAAATTATATCTAAAATTGTATTTGTCATTTAGCTTTTATTAGCACTAATTGTCTCTTTTTGTCAGTGACTAGGGCGTACTATTGTACCTTCTATACTAATATTTCACCTAAACATTAAAATCTTTAAAGATTTTTTTTTTTTTAAGCTGAATCAGGTTTTATAGTATTAAAACAAGAATTTGACCTGCCAATTGAATTAATCTTCCGTTCTGTGCACTTCCAGGGGGAAATTGAGATAATCTTGCTGGTTACGATTCTTTGAAATTCTCAATTTTATGTTCAAGCCTAAGATGTCATTCTAATGCCATTATTCTACTCTCATTTTAATCCAGTGATGATGCCATGAAACACTCCTATTTTCTAACTTCTCCTGGTAGTATCTTCCTTTTTTCTGTCTTGTGAGATAATCTATGCATTCACATGACTGCTTAATGAACTAAATTGCAATTAACTGATGGGAGGTAAGATAAACTTTTCTTTCTCAGTTGATAGGGAGTCAGACAAAAGGCTGGCATATTAATTTTAGAGCAGTTTTTGCCTGAAACCTGCCCAGTCTAGTTTATCGTGTATATCACACATACTTATATCAGATTAAATGAGGGAATACCATAAGGGTGCACTACACAGTTCAGAAGGAAGGGCAGCTCATCAGTTTAAACTGATCAGTGACTTGCAATTAAAAATATTACAATAGATTAATTTCAGAATATTACAGCTCTTTAAGTAGTACCTTTTATATCAAAGGATCCCAAAACTGTCATGTAAAGTTGTTACTTTTTCTGCTCTCTGTAATAAATGCAGTAAAGCAGAGGGAAAATGTAATGATGTAATTTGTTAAGCCAATTAGTAATATATAGTAATAGATAATGCTTCAGGAGCTGATTATGATTTTCATGTCTAATTAAAAATATAATCTCTTCATTCCGAAGAGATTTTCATCCAAACAGTAATATTGTTATTTAGTAGTTTACTGTAAAACGAAATGGTGGCTATTTGAAAGAGAAGTGTAGAATAGGCTGTGCCCCCACAGCCCCTGCAGACTAAGAAATCGCACAGTTTGGTTGTAGAGTCTTTAGTATCCGTTTAGAAACAGACACTTCATCTAAACTTAGACTTTATTTGATGTCAGACCCGTATGACAGTGGAAGAGACCATAGCTTTCTCAGTACAAATTTAAAAAAAATTGCTATGTGTTATCAGCTAAGCTGTATGAGGCATCCCAGGCAAGAAAAAATGTCAAAGGTGGTTTTGAGGAGGAAGAGAAGTCAAAAGGGTGTTGGATAGCGACTGAGAGTTTCAAATATTGGAAGGAAATCAGTCATTATAAAAGCATGGACATATAGCTGTTTCAGTATGTTCTTCACTAAAGAATGAGAATTATTTTTCATATGGCTTCTTTATATTAATTTATGGAAAACTAATAGATGTATTATAGATGCCCGCAGTTTGTCTGATTTGGTGAAAGTAAGATTGTTAATGCCAGGAAGCAATGGCTTACCTGTGAGCATCTTGGCCTTTTGGAAGTTTTCTGATGTGCCTTCTCTATGGCTTCATACCAGAAAGGCCAACAAGGCTGTCTGTCCTGAGGGCTATAATAGAAAGTAAAAGACAAGACAGTCTGAAAGGAACACTGTGTGGTGACATAGACTTTGGTGCCAACCAGCACTCCCCCATGGCTTTAAAATAAATCCTGCCACAAAGATTAGACCTGGTTGAAGACCTCTGAGGACCTTCTGTGTGCTGATGAAGTTCCTGCCTCAGCAGTTGTGAAGCAGCTGCAATCTATATAAGGAAAGAGCAGCCAGTAGATGTGCGTGCTTACATTGCGAGTATGATCTTCCAGATGGCTCTTCAGTTGTTAAGGAGGATGCCTTAGCATTTTTCACTGTGAAGAAGGTGTAACATATGCTTTCTGAAGTACTGTAGAATTGAAATTGTATTAAATTTGATGTCATATTAAAATCTATTATGCCAAATTTTATGCGGAGCTGAGTGATGGCAGTCCCCACTGAAGTCAGCTTGAGTTTCTGACATCAGGAAAGTATCAATACTGTGGGAGAACCTTCTTGTCTCATTTTCTAATAATTTTGATATCTACATTTTATTCTTTTCTTTCACTTATAATACTCTCTATGCTGATGGACTTGTCTGCTTGCTTCACAAAGGGACTCTTTCCTATGTATTTAGCAGTGAATTGCTCATATGCAATGTAAGAAAAAGAAGAGTCATTGAAATATTACCAATTAGAGAAAGAAATTTAGAAATTATAAGGGAAATTGCAGATTAACATATAACTTAAAAATCCAGTTGGAAATATACTTGAGCTGAAACTCCTGAAAATAATCATAGTCAGGATGGTAAGGAATGATGAAAAGCAAGATTTCACATTGCTCTAGGTGCAGCTTAAATTAAATCCTATGTTATTAAATGATTATTTGATAAAATTTACTTAGCTGTTCATTTATGATTTCACCTAAAGCATTTATTTTTTGAAAGTATACACTGTTTTATCATATACTTTTATGAAGGTAGCACTGGCTAATAAGAGAAGATGTTGCTTTTGTTTCCTTTTAAATCTCAGCCTTCAAAGGCAGAAAGGGACTCTGGGCTTGAGCTGCTTTCCTTTCCCCCTATCAACACTGGTTAACAGCTACCAGGTTGTTTTATTTTGTGAAAAACAAGGTAACCAGGTCCCTCTCTGGGACAGCAGAGGCAATGTGAGTTGGAAAATAATAGTGAGGTTTCTTCTTTCTATATTTTATGTAACTTTAGTGTAGGATCACCTTGGTTGCTTTCCACACTGTGAGTTGCTAATCAATAATGTTTAAAATGTAATTTCAGTTTAGTGAGTCTTGACATCTAAGCAATACTACTTTTGATTTACCTAACCAGGTTTGCATATTGTAATGTGAATAATATATGGATTGGCATTTAAAGAGTGAAGACTTCTCTATTTTTTTCTTCAAGGATTACATGTGTGTATGTATAGTATAGACAATAGCACTGTAGTCTTTCAGTTACATTCACTGCCAAAAAGAGTATTGCAAATACTGTGTTGTCTACAGAGGGAGAGTAGGTTACCTATATATCATACCTTTTCCAATAGGAAGAATTCTGTAGTCTTTTACTGTAGCAATTTAAGTTACTTTAGTTTGTAACCTATATGGGTGAATTACATAAGAAATTTATTCATGAGTGATTCAAGCCACTTGCTTACTCCAGTTAATCAATTGATTACGGCCTGTTGGCATTAGCTCCAATGTGAGCATTATGTGAACGAGGGGTGTTCAGTTGTCATAGAATAGAAACATAAAATAGTTTAGAAACATACAATGGGCCTTAAAGGTCATCTAGTTTCAAACCCCTGCCATTAGCAGGAACACCTCCCACTAGACCAGGTTGCTCAAAGCCTCAAACAACCTGGTCTTGAACACTTTCAGGGAGGGGGAATCCAAATCTTCTCTGAGCAACCTGTTCCCCTGTTTCACCACCCTTACAGTAAAGAATTTCTTCCTTATAGCTAATCTAAATCTACCTGCTTCCCATTTGAAACCATTACCCCTTGTTCTATCACTACTCTGTCTGATATATGGGGGCCCTTCCCCATCTTTCCTGTAGTCCCCATTTAACTACTGGGAGGCTACTGTAAAGTCTCCCCAGAGCCTTCTCTTCTCCAGGCTGAACAGCACCACGTCTCTCAGCCTGTTCTCATAAGGGAGGTGCTCCAGCCCCCTGATTGTCTTCATGGCCCTCCTCTGGGCCTGCTCCAACAGGTCCATATCTTTCTTATGCTGGGGGCCTCAAGGCTGAACATTGTACTCCTGGTGAGGTCTCACCAGAGCAGAGTAGAGTGACAGAATCACCTCCTCCCTTGACCTGCTAGCCACACTTCTTTTGATGCAGCCCAGGATATGGTTGGCCTCCTGGGCTGTGAGTGCACATAATTGGTCCTTACCCACTGAGTGGTCCATTCATCAAGTCCATGTCTCTCCAATTTAGAGAGAAGGATGTCATGTAGGACAGTGTTGAATGCTTTGCACAAGTCCTGTTTGATGACATCAGTCACTCTTCCCTTAGCCACCATCACTGTAACTCCATAGTAGGACACCAAATTTGTCAGGCATGATTTGCAATCAGTGAAGCCATGTTGGCTGTCACTGATCACCTTCTTATTTTCCATATGCCCTCTCAGAGTTTCTAGGAGGGTCTGCTCCATGATCTTGCCAGGCAGAGAGGTAAGACTGACTATCCTGTAGTTCCCAGGATCTTCCTTTTTTTCTCTATTTAAATATAGAGATTATGTTTCCTCTTTTCCAGTCAGTGGGAACTTCACCAGACTGCCATGACTTGTCAAATATGATGGATAGTGGCTTAGCAACTTCATCCTCAAGTTTTTTCAGAACCTATGGATGCGTCTCCTCAGGTACATTGGACTTGTACACCTTCAGGTTCCTTTGATGGTCTCAAACCTGTTCTCTCCTGTGATGGGCAATTCTTCATTCTCCCAGTCCCTGCCATTAATTCTGTGAGTTGAGTGATGTGACTGGAGCACTAGTTGGTGAAGACTGAGGCAACGAATTTGTTGAGTACGTCAGCCTTCTCCATATCCCAAGTTTCCATCGGAAGAGGGACCACATTTTCCTAGTCTTCCTTCTATTACTGAAATACCTATAGAAATATTTTCTTGTTGCCTTTGAAGTCCTTGGACAGATTTAATTCCATCAGGGTTTGACTTTCCTGGCCTGATCCCTGGCTGCTCAGACAATTTCTCTGTATTCCTCTCTATAGGGGAATCACCCTCCATAGGCTTCTTTTCTGTGTTTGAGTTTATTCAGGAGCTTCTTGTTGATCCACAGAGGCCTTCTGGTGGTTTTGCCTGACTTCCTTTTTGTGGGGATGCATTGCTTCTCAGTTTGGAGGGGGTGATTCTTGAATATTAACCAGCTTTCTTGGGTTTCTCTTCCCTCCATGGCTTTATCCTAAGGTACTCTACCAAACAGGTCCCTGAAGAGTCCAAAGTCTCTGCTCTCCTGATGACCAAACTAGTGAGCTTGCTGTGTGCCTTCCTTGCTGCCCTAAGGAACTTAAAATCCCCCATTCCCTGGTCACTGCAGCTAAGGCTGCGCTTGAGCTTCATGTTCCCCACCAGCCCCTCTTACTGGTGAGAACAAGGTCCAGTATAGCACCTCTCCTTCTTGGCTCCTCTACCACTTGTAGAAGGAAATTTTCATCCGTTCATTCCAGTAACCTCCTGGATTGCTGTTGCCCTACTGTGTTGTCCTTCTAACAGGTATCAGGGTGGTTGAAGTCCCCCATGAGGACCAGGTCTTGTGAACATGGCTCTCCTCTCATCTGTCTAGAGAGGGCCTCATCCACTTGATCTTCCTGATCAGGTGACCTATAGCAAACCCCCTGTAATATCTCCTGTCCCTGCCCGTCCTTTCATCCTGGCCCATAAGCTCTTGGTTTGCTCCTTATCCATCCCCGGGCAGAGCTCCATACACTCCAGATGGTCACTGACACAGGGTGACACCCCCTCTTCATCTCTTCTGCCTGTCCTTCCTAAAGAGCCTGTATCCTTCTATTCCAACACTCCAGTCATAGGAGCCATCCCACCACGTCTCTATGATGTCAGTAAGGCTGTAGGCCTGCAGATGTGTCCATGTCTTTAATTCCTCTTGTTCATTCCCCCTGTGATCCCTCTCCAGGTTCTGGGCATCTATTGCTGGCACTGGCATCAAACTGGTAGGAGTGGAATGGATTGAGGTTCCCCTCCATCAGCAACTTCAGTTTAAAGCCCTCTTAATCAGTTTGCTAAACCTCTAACTGAAGATGCTCTTCCTCTTCTCTGCCAGATGGATCCCATCAGGATGGTAGGATGGAAGTTTATCCACTTGCCTATTGGAAACAGCTGCTTCTGAGCATTTGTGCAAACTGTGCACAGTCCGTGTCAAAGAGAGACCTACTGGGCATGAAGTAAAAATATGCTAAGAGGGATGCCAGTAACAGTGTGGGCAATTGTGTAGCATTGTCCAGCCCTGATCATTGGCCCTGTTTAGTTCACTGGTGTGGATACAGCTGCATTCAAAAGCAGAATTTTCTAGTAACTAGATCAACTCATTTTCCATTTATTTTTTGCATATGTGTATATATCCAGTGTTCACAGCACCAAGAAAGGACAAAGAGAGACAGAGAAAAACAATCTCCTGTCCTTCTTCTGTAATAAGCTGGTATCACATCACATGTAGGAATCAATATTAATGCACTGTCTCTATAAACTAACAGCATGAAGAGCACTTACTCTCTCATATGCTACTGTTTAGTTGGTTTATCAAACAATTTAGCTATAAAATGAAAAAATATTCTTAGAGAACAGTGGGTTTTGTTCTGGATAGCACCAATCCTCATCATTTTTTCAGGTGTTTCTCCTCTTTGTTCAAGCTCAGATTCCTGAGATTCTTTTCTTTTTCCATGAATAGCTTTTCATAGGGAATTTTTTCTAAGTTTCATATTAAAAGGAAAAAGAAATAAAAATACTGGATTGTTCAGAACCTATGGTATATGGAGCTTTTTGGGTTGTGTTTTTTTGTTTTTGTGGGGTTTTGTTTTGTTTTGTTGTTGTTGTTGTTTTGTTGTTTGTTTGTTTTTTGGTTTGGTTTTTTTTTTTGTGTGCTTTGTTTTGTTTTGGGTTTTTTTTTTTTATTTGTTATGGAGTTTGGGGTTATTTTTTAATAGGAGTGCAGATCTATACTTTTTAGGATACAATTCTTGGTATTTTCTAAAAACTGAAAGTTTTGTGTGTGAATGGAAATAGGTGGAGTCGGGGGATATAAAACATATATACAGAGAATATATTTTGTAGCTTAGATCACACACATTTGTTGGCTACTGAAAGTCTTTGCATCAATTTTAGTGACTATGACCAAGAACTGTAAAGAAAACATATGGTGTTAGATTTTTAAGATGGCAGTCCTGTCCTTGTTCAGGGAATGTATTTGCTAGTAAGATACACTGATACTGCTTTCTGATGCAAGTTCCAGTCTGAAACAGCTTAAAATTAGTAAATTTGACAGGCAGATATTCACTACATTCAACATTTGCCTCATTTGTCCTTCAACAAATGCTGCAGGTGTTTATTGTTATTCCTTTCTAGTTGAGATGAATATTGATTTTAGATATAAAATTAAGTACAACTTTCTGCAGCATGCAGCTAAATAATCTGGTAATGAAAATTAATCATGGGCTTGCTTTGCTGTTACTCCTAAACTGGCAGTTAAAGCAGAAACATTTGACTTCCATATTGAAATAAAAGCATCAAGAAGGACCAAATATTTGATAATCCTAAGTAACTTAATCCTGCAACTAGAAAATATGTTTAATGAAACAGTGATTTCATGGTTGCATAGCATCCATTTTGAAGTTGTTTTTTCATTTTGTGTTGTAAGGGCATGTCAAATGAATTGAAAAATGCTGTTGACAGGTCTCCCCAAGAAAACGTGTCTGTCCTGCTACCTGTTAGGCACTCATGTAGTCTGTGTAGAATTGTGGATTTAGTGTCATAATTCTGAAGACAATTCATTGCTGGACAAGGAACATCATGGGTTCTGGTAAAGTTAGAAAAAGGATTTGTAGAGGGGTTGTAAACTGGTTGTTAGATTTATTTTTAGTTTGTTCTCATGAAAGAATGTCAAGCTGCAGATAAAACCATGAAAGAAACTAGAAAGTCTGAAGTAGTCTGCAGTCTGATATACTTTTCTGTTGTATAGCTCTCCAGGTATGATACTCCAGTCATTGACAGTAATTCATAAATATGTCATTCATACTTTTCATTAAAGCAGTCCTGCATTTTGAGGCAAAGTTAATGAAAAACACAAATTCCAATAGAACTCTGTGAGGTGCTCTAGTAGGAATTTTTCTCTAACCTTAATTTTCACCACTGACCCATTATTCTTTTTTTACCAGTTCTTTCCTAATTTTAAAATTTTTGCACTAATTCACATATTCTCCCATTTAACTAACAATAATATTCAGGGGAAATATTCACTTACTAGAAACATTTCATATGTGTTGATTTTCAATCTAACCATGAAAACTTACAGTTGACTCTAAAGCTGTCCTGCTGAGCTAATTAGTACTGGACCTGGTGCTTGGGCCCTACTTTGGCAAGATTTTGTTGTGCAGCTCTTCCAGCCTCCAGAACAGGTGGCTGCATCTGTGTGGGGCTGTGGTACCTCCCACACCACGCAGGAGGGAGGCGTGGGGAGACCACTCATTGATCTAATGAAAAAGTTTGCCAGGGAGGGTTTCAACAATTTAGCTGCCAGTAAAATGAAATGTCTTTTTCTCCCCCTGCCCTATGTTTTCTTCTGAAGTTATTTTGACTCACTTGGACTCTTCTGTCCATGTGACCATCTCCTATTTTGATAATCCATATATCTAAATGATCTTTTCTTATTTTTATAATTTATTCCTCCTTACCTTAAAATATTTATCATTCAATAACTATGCTCTGGTAACATTACCATTTTACCATGGTTTTTATTGTTAATCTTGTTGTTTTTTTTTTTTTTTCCCCTCTTCTTTTTTTTAAATATTTTTCTTTTTTTTTTCCCCCCTCCCTTTTGTGTCCTGCACTGATATTTCAAGCCCCTACATTATATCTACATCTAAGCTTCTGTTATAAACAACCCTTTGGTTATTTCTCTTGACAATAATCTTTCTTCTTAGAGAGATTCGTTAAGTACTTTCCCTAAGTGTACCAGTGATCTAAATCCTTCTTTCATATTAGTAACACTGCTGGTAATTAATCCAGTTCTAGATCCATTACTTTTCCCATTAAGCTTGTTAAACTGCCTTTCTTCTTCTAGTGATTAAAACTAAATACACAGACAATTTCAGACTCAGGCAAAATATTTATCCTTATTTATTGATTTCATATTCTTAGTACTCATACCTGTTTCAGTCTCTGGTGGAATCTGCTGCTGGGCAAGTCCTCTTTTGGGGAATGCTTTCTGTTGGTGGATGAATTTTAGATATGCTTCCCTAGATATTTCACTTATTTGATTATTATATTTCTTATTTGATTATTATATTGTGTGCCTCATTTTTTCTAGAAAGTACTAGAATTCCACCAAAGTTCACATTTTATTTATTTTAGCTTTTTCTTTAGATAAGTGTATTGCTCTTTGATTTCTGTGCTTTACTAGGAAAAGTGGAGAAAAGTTCGCTTCTTCATTAGGAATGTTTTCTTTTATCTCAGAACAGATTGTATCCTTTGTTATAACTGAATATATGTATATATATATGTGTGTATATATCATTTAGGTAAATAGAGATTGCAGTGCTGAGTGTTTAGAACATTGTAGCTAGTCATGTTCCTCAGGGGTCAGTACTAGGTCTTGTCTTGTTCAAAATATTCATCAACGACCTGGATGGAGTGTACGCTCAGCAAGTTTGCTGATGGTTTAGAACTGAGAGGAGTGGCTGACACAACAGAAGGCTGTGCTGCCATCCAGTGAGACCTGAACAGGCTGGAGAGTTGGGCAGAGGGCAAGGTAATGAATTTCAACAAGGACAAGTGTAGATACCTGCACCTGGGGAGGAATAACCTCATGCACCTGTACAGGTTAAGGGTTGACCTGCTGGAAAGGAGCTCCATGGAGAAGGACCTAGGAGTCCTGGTGGATGAAAAGTTAACTATGATCCAGCAATGTGCCCTTGTGGCCAAGAAGGCAAATGGCATCCTGGGGTGCATTAAGAAAAGTGTGACCAGGAGGTCACAGAATCACAGAATTTCTGAGGCTGGAATAGACCTCCAAGATCATCAAGTCCAGCCTATGACCCAACACCATGACAGCAGCTAGACCATGTCACTAAGAGCCACATCCAGTCTTTCCTTAAACACCTCTATGGATAGCAACTCCAGCACCTACCTCCCTGGGCAGTCCTTTCCAGTGTCTAATCACCCCTTCTGTGAGGAAGTGCTTCCTAAGATCCAACCCAAATCTCCCCTGGTGCATCTTCAGGCCATACCCTATCATCCTGTCACTAGTTGTCTGGGAGAAGAGTCTGACCCCCACCTGACTACAACTTCCTTTCAGGTAGTTGTAGGGAGTGATGAGGTCCCCCCTGACTGTCCTCCAAGCTGAACGACCCCAGTTCCCTCAGCCCCTCCTCATAAGACTTTCCCTCCAGTTCCTTCCCCAGCCTCGTCGCTCTCCTCTGGACCCGCTCCAGCACCTCAAGATCCTTCTTGAAGTGAGGGGCCCAGAACTGCACAGAGTACTCGAAGTGAGGCCTCACCAGTGCCAACGTCAAGAGGGGTTCTTCTCCCCTTCTATTCTGCCCACCTCTGAGGCCATCTCTGGAGTACTGTGTCCAGTTCTGGGCTTCCCAGTTCAAGAGAGACAAGGAATTACTGGACAGAGTCCAATGGAGGGCTACAAAGATGATTAGTGGAGAGGAACATCTCTTTGATGAGAAAAGGCTGAAAGACCTGGAGCTGTTCAGTCTGGAAAAGACTGAGAGGGAACCTTATCAGTGTTTATAAATATTTGAAGGGCAGGGGTCAAGAGGATTGGGCCAGACTCTTTTCAGTGGTGCCCAGTGAGAGGACAAGGGGTAACAGACACAAACTGGAACACGGGAAATTCCACCTAAACAGAAGGAAGAATTTATTTACTTTGAGGGTGACTGAATACTGGAAGAGGCATGTTACTCAGTTGAGTGATCAAGGGGACATCTATCTGGGAAAGCAAGCTTGCTATGATGATATCCCTTGGTGGCTTGTTTGTTTGTTTCAGGAAGTTCTTTTGTCCAAGTATTTTGTTGCTATTTCTGAATTCTCTCTAGACAGTCTGGTGGTACTTCACCAGGCCATCTTCTTAAGAGGACAGATTTCCTTCTAGTAATTTCATTTCACTGTTATTAGCATACTGAGGACTGATCTCAACTGATGCATGCTAATGAAAGGTTTTAATATTTTAGGATTTTTCATATTTGCCTGTACACAAATCTAGTTTGAAAACACCACAAGAAACTTAAGTGGCATTTAGCAGCAGCCTTAATGTCATGTTAGATGTCCTGTGATATTTACCCATGGCCAGAAGACTGCTTCAGAAGGTCTACTGTAGAGTGCAGTTTTATATCTGACTGTCCCATGTGGACATCATTAGATACCTATATTTAGCCAGTATCACCCACAACATTTTCTGTCTCTAAATGTCTGTCCAAAAGAAGATGGTGGATGACCATGAATGTCCATTTGAGCTTTCATCCAAAACTCTGATTTCTCGTGTACTGACAGCTTTTCTCTATTATGGTAATCATCAGAATTTATTATACATGTTTGGCTTATTTTTTATGCAGTTGAGCTGAGCACTTACAAGCCCATAAAAAATCAAACACTTGCCGATCACAACCAGTCTGATATCAGGTTATTAATTACACATCTCATTGAGAAGAAAAGTTTAATCTTAGATTTCCAAGAAATAGTGTATAGGAATAAGAAAATCTCTGGGCAAATGTAGGATCTTAAGAAAATACATCAATGGGAAGAAAGAATAAAAAAAAATACAATGGCTTATTATATTTTTTAATGTTCCACTGAATGTGAATCCTGAGCTTAGAGGAAACAGCTTCTGCAATCAGAAACACAAAAGGTGACAGAATGAATTAACAATGTCAACAGCAATTGAGGATTAGTATGGCAGTAAGAATAATAATAAAGACTTCTACATATCTCAGTGCACAACCAGAGCCTTAATACTAGGAAGAAACACATCAGGATCATGCATACAAAGAACAACACTGCTGTCATTCCTACTGGAACTCATGCTAATAATTCACAAAGTCATAATATCATAAATTACAGTTTCTCTAAGATAAATTGGCCAGAGACCAATTATCCTAGTGGGATATTGAAAGTAAATCTATCCTCTTGCTCAGTGACCAAAGGAGAATTGTTAAGGGTGAGATCAGTGGAATTAACCCAGAAAAAGATAACAAAGGTGATACCAGAAAATTTGCAGTGAAAGAATTTCTGAATTATGAAGAAGAGAATGTGAAAACAGGACAGAATGGATAGGACTCTGAACCTTACAATATTTTTAAAGGGTAAACACACTAAAACTTCTGTTGCATGGAAGGCCTATGTGCAAAAATCAGGTAATTGATTGCACATCCCAGATGCTAACCAAGAATTGGCAACCTAGTTCTGGGACAGTTAACACTTCATCTGTAATTGGCTTATACTCTGCAGCATGGGTAGTGCTGGGTTTTTGTTGTTTTTAGTAAAATGTAGTTGTTGCTGTTTGTAGTTCCTCCAGGGTGACTACGGATCTCTGATACTTAGCAGTCATATTACAAGAAGGCAGACAGGGAGCTGTAAAAATGATACAGTTGTGGAGTCATTTCTGCAACTCATGCTAATATTTTGACACAAACACTTGTTCAAGGACTTTAGGGTATATTTGAAAACTTCCTGTCAAAAGCAAGAAGGTTTCTTGAGTTGGGAGATGATAACGTGTTGTGGGGAAAAACAAAATACTTGAGTGTAGACCAGAGGGCGAGGCTTGCTTTTGGTTTTTCATTCTTCTTTTCAAAGTTTAAAGCAATCAGGGTATTTTAAGAAAGCTAACAAAGCTTCTCTGGAAATGACATTCAACTACAACTGTATTTTACCAGCAGAATTTACAGTAGACTGAGTGATGCTCTATCTCACATGCTTCTTTTTAAACTTGTTAGTCTTCCATATATGGCATACTCTTCCAGTATCATAGATCTATAGGTACTAAAGCTGATCAAATAAAAATATATTAAACAAGTAAGTTTATTTGCAGTTTTTATATGGTATAACCTAAATTCCATTTTTGGTTTCACATTAATTGAGAATCTGTATATGTGTCATTGGATTTTCTGACAGGATGCTTACAGGGACAATGAAAAAAAAAAAGGGGTTTAGTTGTCTATTATCTCTTTATTTAACTTGTTATTATGTTAAGATAACATAATTTTTGTTGTTCAA
This sequence comes from Megaceryle torquata, assembly GCA_024611175.1. Taxonomy (NCBI): domain Eukaryota; kingdom Metazoa; phylum Chordata; class Aves; order Coraciiformes; family Cerylidae; genus Megaceryle; species Megaceryle torquata. The sequence goes on along the minus strand of JANIJG010012778.1, from coordinate 42,191 downwards.
GTATTTTCCATGTTTTCTGAACAATTTCTTTTAGGATAAATACTTCTGTATTTCTCTATGGCAGTAATTCGTCAATGTTCTAAAACCAAAAGGTTTTCAAATTAGCTCATTTTTCTAAATTTAGCATGAGATATGAAATAATTAATTAGTCCCAAGGTAGTTACAAGCCTTGAAAATACCATTGTTGTACATTTAACTATTTCAGTTAGAGTTCCAATTTTGAACAGTTCCTTAAAAATAAAAGTTTGTACATCACTGTAGTACTGCCTTTATAGATTTGCCAGGCTAAATATCTTAACATCTTCATGTCCTTCTGCAAGACACAGTCCAATGCCTATGCTGTTGTCTGTTTACTTACGTATCATGCAAAGACAAACATTATTATCTGATCGTATTCAAAATTTTTTGTTCTGTTTCAGTGAAAGCTGCTGAATTGTCAGGCTTCTGATATCTTCAGTGGAGACTGACAGAAAACCTTTTATAATCTCTTGGTTAATAGTCAAATAGTAAGTAGCTTCTCATATTTTCATAGTTTCCATTTTCCTTCAATGAAGTGTTTGGGTTGCCTTAGGGAAATAATTTTTTTTTTTTTTTTTTTTTTTTTTTTTTTTTTTTAAATTTCCCTACCATTTTTTTCCCCTTTTTTTCTTTAAAACCATTTTTCTCTTTTGTCTGTTGCTTTTTTTTTTGGTTA
>JANIJG010012778.1:25831-36358 GCA_024611175.1 Megaceryle torquata | reverse complement strand
TATATGTAATTGAATATCCCGGTTGTAAGATTGTTAAGCTGTTTAGATTAAGGGTTGGCTTGTTTATTTAGTGCTGTTTACTTTTTTTCATTTAACAGAAAAAATAAAAGCTTTATATTTAGGAAGACAGTTTCATGCTTGGAGGTTAACTTTTCCTGTGGATTCTAATATGGAAGGAGTGTTTGAATGGTAAATTACAACAATAAATTCTACAGTATACTTACTGTTAAGTATCATTGCTTTTTCCTTTAGAATTACTCATTTGTTTAAGCATCTTGACTCGGGTTATATAATTCTCAATAGATATAAAAGGAAAAGGATTTGAGGTAGACATGCTATGAGAACTGGAGAAGATTTTGGTTGCAATATGAAGATTTTCTTTCTATGAAGACAAACTGTGTGGGCGATTAATATTCACTGAGGCTGATGACAATTTAATTCAACTAATTTAGGTAACAGAGTATCTAATTTTCTTTTGCACTATGCGTACAAATGCTATTTTCATCTCTATCGTGGTTCATATTAGCTAATTCCTGCACAACTACAGTTGCTGACAGTGAGAAAAACATTGTCTTTGCTCTTACAAGTACTCTTTGAAGTCTACAGAGGAACACTGGCACAGACTGTTAGTAATAATTGAAATTACTTTTCTGAAAGTAACTTATCTCATCCTAACACACCTTATATTTTTGTCTGCTATAATTTTCTTTCTTGTGGCCCCTGCTGGAAATACAAAGAAAGCCTTAGTGAATAAGTATAGAGTGCAGGATTCATTAAAAGCTGTTTGAACACTGTGCAGAGGTTGTGCCAGGAAAAGCACACAGAATGAATATTGATTGGTAATGTGTGTTGGGAGTGGGAGAATGATACATTTCAGAAGAAGTTTGCCTTTGATTATTTAAAATATTCCCTCTGCTTTTACTGACAAAAAAATCTGTCTAGAACTGTGTATTCCTGCAGGACTGTGAAGAATCCTCTATAACAGTTGTTAGAAATGTATAAGCAGGAACGTGCTTATTAAAGGATGATAACTATAGTGTCTTCAGTAAGAAGGCAGCAGGCAGATTTCTGTTTTTCCTTCTGTGAGGTTAAAAACTGAATACTCCTGTTAGAATACATATTCAAGAGAAGAGGAATAGGAGGGTTTTTTCTGCACTTTTTGTGGTGTGTGGTGTTTTGATTTTTTGTGTGTATCTGTACAAATCTCAGGTGTGTCTAAAATCTGACTAAAATAAGTCTATCCTTTTTGTGTGCTCTAGGAGTCTACACAAACTGCAAATTTTAACAATCAGAGAAATGACAGCAGTTAGAAAAATAGAACAGTGAAGTAGTTGAATAAGGTACAGAATATGTAGCTGTAGTTTTTCTAAGGAATGTCTGTCCCTTTTTCTCCCACTTTTGTCTAATAACCTGGGAAACAATTAAAAAAAAAGAAAAACAAACAACAACAACAACAACAAAACCCACAAAAACAAACAAGTCACATACAGATGAAATTCAGTTTATTATCTCAGAACATAAATCAGTATATTTTTCATTACTTCCTTGCTCTTTAATGCTCTCTCTGACCTGTAAGCCTTTCTGTTCTAGGCAGAATTTAAAAGAATTTCAGGCAGAAAAGGGTCATGATTTTCAATCCTAGAACAAGATGTCACTGCTGATCCAGGGCCATCATGGGACATCAGGAAGAGTCAGACAAGAAGAATGGAACTGAGACAGGTTGCTTTCATTTAAGCTGACTGCTCAAATTACTGACCTGCCATTGAATGGGGAGTATCCCATTACCACCATCTTATCTTAAAAATACAATGCATGGCTTCTACTTTTTTTTCTGTGCAGCATGGTCTGATAGATCTGTTAGTTAATCGATGAAATTGTGCTTTCATGTCAGTTTAATATTTTCCTACTTTTTTGTCAGAGTTGAGCAGAAAGAGAGAGTAAGATTTTTCAGGATTTTTTTTCCTAGTGATTATTGTTTCTAAAAGAGTACATAGCATGAGGAATCATTGTAAAATAATTTAACTTTCTAAAGTTTTCCACACCACTTTTTCATAACCAGCTGATAAAGATGAATTGCATAATGCAGACTAATGGGAGACAGCTGGCTATTTGCAGATCTTTTTGATTATTAATTATGCACAGGCTTTATGATAAACTCACTATTTAAAAACAGTTAAGTATGTCTTGATGGATTCCTGAATTACACCTAGTTACAACAATTGCTGAAAATATTTTTTGATGAATTATTCCAGAATACTTACTGTGGTCTGTGCTTAACTTTGTCTAAATGTTGTGAAAATAGAATAATTAAAGTTTAGTCATATACATATAAGTATTAAAGATATGCTTTCATAAAGTAAATTGGCACCATCCAATGTTTAAATACTGACTGTAGATTTGAAGAAATAATCTGTCTTTGCTCTGTAGACAGTAACTACAACATGTGTCTAGTGTATTTATTTTCCTGATTTGGAATATGAAGCACTCGGCTTCTGAGAGAGGTTTCAGTTATGGGACAAAGAATGAATGAAGTACCAGGATTATTTTATTATGTTGGTATGTTGTTTAGTTACTGATGTAGAACATTTGATGTACAATATTTTTAAAGAGTGTGAGATTTGCTAAGAGAGAGACTCAGTCCAGACTGCATGTGCAAACCCTTGTGTGTGAAGATTTACTAACAAGAAAACCAATTGTCCCCTTGGACAGCTTGTGGAATATCTGCTTCAGAGTCCAGAGTCAGTAACTGCCTTTTGAAGGCAACATACAGCTTTAAGGCTGTGCCCTAATTTCAAACAGTATGTTTTCATTAGCCTTCTATACTTAGTTTCTCCCAAATGCATGTTAGACTTGTGGTTTTTTTCCCTGTTCTTAGTAGTCTGCTTAGTAGTCTACCATACTCTATGGTAATATGTTGACCCTGAGCAGTAGTACTTGAGATAGTGACAAATGTGAATACTTGGCTCTTTGACATTATTCATCATATATTATTTTAAAACAGATTACCATTTTAAGTCAGCGGCCCTTTTAGTTTTCCTCTGCTAACTATGTAGGGCACACAGCCCACCCTGTTTGCATGTCCTTTGTGTTCATGAAATGCTTCTACAGGCTTCCATTTTTTTTGCTACCCAAAATGCAAACATGAATTTTAAGGAATGGGACCTGTACTACCTTACTCTTGACTGGACATTTATTTCAAAGGAAACCACAGTAAAACTCTACTAAATCAGAACTACAGCCTTTTGTTTTCCATGTATGGATGTGGCTCACTTCATAAAGTGCTGTGTGGTGTAGAGTCATTTGGTAACTACTGACATGCTCCAGCACTGAAGAGCTCCTGTTTTGACTCCCAGAAACATCAAGTGATTTATATACACTGTCACTAAAATTAACATTAGTAATGCTTTCTTCCTCAGTGCTCTGAGAATTAAGTTTCTTGGGTTTTAAGTTTAAAATGCAGCGAAGTAGGAACTGTATTGAATAGCAGTATGAATTTTTAGGTACTAAAACCAGTGTGTCAGCAGATAATGGTTGGAGAGCAAATTCCAACAAAACCATGACAGTGGGTTTATTAATGTTTGGTTCTTTGTTGTTGTTGTTGGTTTGGTTGGTTTGGTTGGTTGGGGTTTTTTTCTGTTTTGGTTTTTTTTCTAGCCAGCATTATGTCTTTATAATTTAGTTTACTCTCAGTTATATACACATTCATTATCGAGAGAAGACTTATTTCTTCCCCCTTTCATAAAGTAATCCCAGTTACAGTAATTCTGTTCATTGACTTTTTTTGTCTGGAAAATACAAATATAAGGAAGAAAGGCACGTTGCTCACCCCACAAACTTCATTTTTTACCATATACTCACTGAAACTATAACTTCCTTCCATGTATCTTCAGTGATAAATTGAGACCAATTAGTTCATGGACACTGTAAGAAAAGAATTTCCCAAGCAGATTCCTGCTTAGTTTGGTTTCCTCAGTTTTAGTTTACTGAGTTTATTTTGAGATCCTACATTTCTAAAATGTTTGGGAATCTGTTTGCTAATCTCAGGTTGCTTGAACAGATATAAAGGAATTCAGGATAGCAAATTCATTTATAGAGACACTGCTACTCAGATGTTTTCTCTAGGGATTATCTCTCGTCTTTAGAATGACGTTTATTTTCTAATGATAATTTCTGCCATAGGATTTTACTTTCACAGAGTGCCCTATCTTATTGATACTTTATTATTTATATCTCTTCTCACCAAAAGTGGCAGTTGTTATTCCCTACAGTACCACTACAACAAAACTTACTGATAGCAGGCCTTTTATTTCTCATTACATGTTTTTCTACTTTTCAGATATTGCTTTCTGAAACATATTTTCTCAGTGTGATAACTGAAGTACTTGTGTCAGTGGTTTATAAAGAGAAAGAAAAAAACCAAACTATTTTGCTAGAAAGGGAAAGCCTTGGCTTATTGTTCCTTTTGCTTGCCATGAATACTCTAAGGAAAATTTCCAATCAACTTGTGAATGGAACAGTGCCCACATAGCAGATGGTTATGACTGTAAGCATACAGAAGACCATGTCTGTGCATTAAATCTGTTTACTGAGGGCAGAATTCTCAGGTTAAAATTTCATGTATTGGCAACTTTTGTGCAATGATTGAAAGGATACGCTACAATTAGTCATCTCCTAAAGAATTCTCATTTTGATAAGCAATAATATTTTTCTTGTCTACATGAAAACCTTCCATGAATATAAACCAAACAATTTTGGTTTATTGCATATGGGTTAACAAGGATTTTAAAATTTTGTTTTAAGAATTCTTACATGAGAGTTTTAAGACCAGAAATAAGTAAATGTATTATCATCTTATAGAAGATAAATTACTGCATACAATTAACATAGCTCTTCGTGCCTAAATTGTCATAGAGTTAATACCTGAAAGTGAGTTTCGCTGGTTCCCCAGATTTTTTTTTTCTTTTTTTCTGTTGAAAGACTGTTTTATAACCAAATCCTATAATGCAGTATTGTAAGACTGCTGTAGTGGAGCTTGCTCACATGGACAAATTTGCAGAATGTGACTATTGGTTTGCTTTATTACAGGCTGTTCCTCTGTTTCTTCTTCTGGGAGAAACTTTTATCATTCTCATTTATTTCACCATACAATTGTGTCTGTTGATAAAATCAGCAAAGAACTCCAGGCTAATCTGTTCTAGATACTTGATCTTGAAGTACACATGAATGTATAGTTTGAAATAAATGTAGAAAAAACCCCAAACTGACTACATTGTTTGAATTAGTACAGAATATTTCATTAAAAAAAAAACCAAAAACAAACAAACAAAGAAAGAGTAGAACTAGTGTCCCTGTACTTTAAAATACATTAAAAATATAGCTAGGAAGATTAAGCGAAATTTATTATCAGATTATTATTAAGGTCAAAGCTATACTATTTGAATGTTGAAGTTTAGATCTTGAAGACTGTAAACCTGTTTGATGGATTGAAATATGGAGAAAAAAAATATTATGCTCATTCCTTCCTTTAGGAAAAGGAGGCAGTGTCAGCTATTTTCTTATATATTCAATATTATCGATTTTCACTCTTCTTTATGCTGATGAGAATGTCATCTTTTAGGAAAATGAAAATATCACTGCTTCTTCGGATCTTGTATTCTTTGCAAAATGTTTAAGTATCAACACTTTGAGACTCCAAAATAGCTTGGTTCCTGCCAAGAGGAGATTATTGTGTAAAGAAACATAATCTGTAGGAGGCATTTTTTTGAGAGCCTCATTTAAAGCACAGACTGGTTTTATTTTGGATTACAGAAACCTCTGCAAGTGTTCCACTGGGCAGAACATTTGAATAAAACTATTATGTTTTTTTGGATCCGTTACAGAGACTCAGCAGAGATTGGTTGACTTCAGAAAGCAGATGCCTAGGCATAAAATACCACTATCTGAATAAAGATGGTAAAATCTTGCACCTAGATAATTTAAAGTGATCTAGAGAATGCATTATTTGCTTTAAGATAGAGTTTTCTATAACCTTATTTGAACTTCAATATTGAAAAACATGTTTAGCATTTGAATTTTGCAGAATAGCATATGGAATCTGAAGAGGTAGGAGGGATGTGATTTCAGGTACATAATTGTTCCATTTTGGGTAGGGTGTAGAACCGAGCATTTCTGACTTAATTTTCAAATTTCTTTCCCTTCTTCTGCTTACAGTATAAATGTATTGTGAACTGATTTTGTCCTACTCTCCTCTACAGGAATTGTTTGTTCTGAAAGTATCTTGCAAATGATTCTGTGTACAGTTGCTCCATAGCAAGCAGCACATTCTGCATTTTTACATCTTATGGATTTGAAGCTAATAAAAATAATAGCAAGGCTTCTCTCCAAACACACACACACACACCCCTCTTCTTTTTTTTCTTTTTATACAACAGAATTATTTAGCTTCAAGTACAACTTTTATCAGTTTAGCACACTATATTTTTGCTTGGTTTAAATGAATAAGCCATATCTGCTTGTTCACATTTTTGTGTTTACTCACAAATCTTTGTCTAAGGAAAATATCTTTAAGATCTTAACAGCATTCAACATGAATTTAATAAAATCAACAGTGCTTAGTACAATTATTATAGCCTAAAGTAATTTAAATAATCAAATACCATTTTGTCTAGAGGAAACCATTTGTAGCAGCACTTGCTTTTCCAAAGGAAAACAGAGTGAAAATTCCAAATGTTACATTGATAAATCTTTTGTAAAACCTGCTGATCCCATTGCATATGTGTGGATAAGGCATCTAGACACTGATCTTCTCTTCATGTTACAGACACTGACATTCTCTTAATGTTATATATAGCTGCAGCAAAAATCAAACGGTAAGTGCACTCAAGCGCACAGAATGTTAAGTGTTTAAGATGGCAGATTAAAAAGAGATCTACATACTCAGAGGAGAAATAGCCTTTAGGGTGTTCACAGTACTAAGAACCCCAGAGAGCAGATGAAAGCAGGTATAGAGATGACAGAGGAATTCTTCTTTCCATTGAAGACATTGAGAGTTTAGTTCAAGGGATTGCAGTTTCAATCTTCTCATTTTTCAGTTTCCTTTCTTTGACTTCTGCTGTGATTAGAAAGTATTATAATAAAATATTTAGCAGGGAAAAGATGCAAATTAGGTCATCTGCCATAGCGACCTTGTAGATATGAATAAGACTTTGCAAGAAAATACCCAACAAAAGGAAAAAAAAAAAAAAAAACCAAACCAAAACAAAGCTGCAATTATAAATTGGGGGTGGGGGACAGAAACCTAGAACATCTGCCAAGGTAACACACTTTAAAACTAGACTATGACACTTTGATGAAAGGTTAGTAAAAGTATACAATACATGGAGAAGGAAGATATTTGTTACCATATACAGTGATAAACAATGGCTAACACATTTATTTGCCTGAAGAAAACCAAGCTGAGTGACACCAAGATGAGTGGTGCAGTTGACACATCTGAGGAACAGGATGCCTTCCCCTGGACAAACTCAAGAAGTGGGCCCCTGTTATCCTCATGAGGTTCTACAAGGCCAAGTGTGAGGTCCTGCACCTGTATTGAGGCAATCCCCAGTGTCAGAACAGGTTAGGGGATGAAGGTGATTGAAATCAAACCTGCAGGGAAGGCAATAAGGAAGAAATTTTTTGTGATGAGGGTGGTGAAACACTGGCACAGATGGTCCAGAGAGGTGGTGGTAGATGCCTCATCCTTGGAAACATTCAAGGTCAGGTTGGACAGGGCTCTGCTTGTTGCAGGGGAGTTGGATTAGATGACATTTAAAGGTCTCTTCAAACTCAAACCATTCCATGATTCTGTTCTATGATAAAAATAATCTCTCATGCTCCATCAATTTCTTTAACCATTTCACTTTAATTGTGACATGATCTTTATTTAGTATGCTGTTTCAGCTGCTGTGATGTATCAGACTGAGAAAACAACTCAGCCCATAGCATATTCTAGCTACTGTTTGGACTCATAAGACTTATATCAGTTCTCTTCTAAATATTTAAATGTATTTGAAGTAAACTTAAGTGAATTGTTCTATATGCACAGGCAAGTTTCAACACAGTAATTGAACTACCAGTATTTACAGTAGTGTTCCAACAGAAATTCTCCCAGACGTTCCTTTCAGAGGGACTCTAAAACCATTGTATCCTTTGTCTCACATTTGGTTTATTTTCTAAAATACGTATTTAGATAATATTCCATATGTATTCTTTATAAAGTCCACCTTTAGTAAGAAACAATACATACACGGGAAAGTTTTTCATGCTTTGGGAAAGGTCCATGTTCCTTGTAATGAAAGGAAACACTTAAGGGTAAAGATTTTATTAGTTCTTCTGACTAATGACAGTATCATGGGAAATAACCTCACCTTCCTTGCATTATCTGTCCAGGGTTGCCTGTGTGAACATGTTTGTGACACTGCTTCATGGCTGTTACAGAGTGCTATTATGAGCCAGTGAAGGAATGGTTACACCAAGAGGGTGTAACAGTCACATTTTTGATGTGGCCTGAGTTCCCAGTCTATCTCCTTGTGTGTGTTTACTGTAAATTGGGATTTTTCTTACTGTTGGCATCTCAGATTTTCTACATGAGCCTTATCAACAGTGACAAAATCCCATTTCCATCCATTTTCAGCCGTACTAACAAATGGCATAAACATTGTTGAAAAAGAAATTGCTTTTCCTAAGATTCCTTTCAATGCTTCCCTAGGTTGTACATTGTAATAGCAAACAGAAAATCATCATCTACACTACGGGGACTAAGCAACTCAGCAACAGGAGGAAACTGTAATTTACTGTAAGGCAAGGAACAAAATTACCTATCACTTGCCAGTCATATCTTAATAAGTAAAGAAAGATGAGAAGAGCATGGTTTGGTTGTTAGTATTTTTGTATAATTTGTGTATAATGCAGAAAAATATAAGATAGATTAACAGTGTTAGGTTAATTGTTGGACTGGATGTTCTTAAGGGTCTTTTCCAACCTAAATGATTCTAATAGATTGCTACAAGTAGAAATAATCTTGTACTAGAGCTTAATAAAATGAGTCAAACTTTGATGTTAAGTTAAGCTTTGGATTTCCCTACTTACAGTGATCATCAGATCTGAGTTTTCTGTTTCATATACACTCAGAAAACAAGGCTGCACAGCAAAAAAATCCTCATCCAAACTAATGGAGGAAGAGGTACCTTTACTTCCTGTGTGGCTGCTCTGGATGGTTTACAAGCCAGCACACAGTGCTGTAACAGCTTCTTGGTGGGTGTGGTTGTTGTTTGTTTTGGGTTGTTTTGTTTTTTTTCTTCCCATTGTTGTGGGTTTGTTTGTTTGTTTGGTTTTGTTGTGATGCTTTTGTTGTTGTTGTTGTTTTTATATATTCTCACTGCTAAAAAGTGGCCATGCATATGCAGTTGGTATTGATTAATTAGCCCAGTCAATTCTGAACTGCAGGTCTCAGGGCTTTGCCCTTGAGGTAGCTGCAGTAAGTCTGTTTTCTCCAGAAGTTACTTTAATCATGCTCAGTTTGGTTATAGCTTAAAGTTTAGACACTGTATTACAGAGTTTCTGTGATATAAATAGGCAGAAGTGTTATTGCTGAAGGCATAAGAAATATTTACTGATTTTATTACTGTTAGTTAGAAGACGCATGCCTGACTAGGGCAAAAGCCTTAAAAAGGTAAATAATAGCAGATTGCAAATCCAAAGAAAAAAGGAGAGAAATTTGTATTTGAGCCTTTAAAAGAGGAAGGGCAAGAGGAAGTATGAGAGGAAGACCTCATACTGTTTTTAAAGATAGAGAGTAGGAAAATATATTAATGGTAATTGACTGGAAATAATGAAAAATTAAGAGTAAATGGCTACAAAAATGACATTATTCCTTAACATTGCCCAGGATGCTATGTGGAAAAGAAGAACTGGAGGGGAAAGAAAAAAAAATTAAAAAGACAGAGCAATCTCTAGTATGTAGCAACATACCATATAGCAATAGCAACATTAAAACATGGGTGAGCTTCAGATAAATAAAAGAAGTAGAGCACAGGACAAAATATTCATACCTACACGAGGAAAGATACAAATTTTTGTACCCAAAGCTTTTTTTAAAAAGATGAATGGTAGCAGACCACAGCCAGAAAACAGACGTATAGGTGATATTTGAGAAGTTGGATACAGGATTGCTCCCGGGTTGCTTCCTGCATTCAGGTTGTTTCTGATAACAGGAAAGGATAGCTCCACATTACCACTATATTTATAGACTCTGTGTGTTTACTTGTGCATGTATATATATGTATATATACACATATGTGTGTGTATGCATGCACATGGAGATGTGGCTATGGGTCCAAATCAGCTGCAAATGCTGGGTTTTTTTTTTTTCTTTTTTTTTTTTTTTGCCCAGGTCTGGTTCTGGATTTGCGGCTCTTTGGTGTATGGACAGCAGTCGAGTCAGACGAAGATATAGTTTAAAGACACTATAACATCCAATAATTATAC
>JANIJG010012778.1:10429-22897 GCA_024611175.1 Megaceryle torquata | reverse complement strand
CTAACATTATCATAACATCTAAACTAGATCCTGAAATGCCATGTGTACAGGTTTTTTTGAACACCTTTAGGGAAGGTGACTCCATTGCCTCCCTGGGCAGTCTGTTCCAATGCCTAACAGCCCTTTACGTATAGAATTTTTTCCTAATGTCTAATCTACATTTCCTCTCATGCAATTTAAACCCATTACCTCTCATGCTGTTGCTAGTTACTTGTGAAAAGAGACCAACACCCACCTCAAGACAACCTCCTTTCAGGGGGTTCTAGAGAGTAATAAGGTCTCCCTTCAGCATCCTCTCCTCCAGACTAAACAACCCCAGCTCCCCCAGCTGCTTCTCATAAGATATACTCCCCAGGCCCCTCACCAGCTTTGTTGCCCTTCTCTGGACCTGCTCCAGCACTTTACACTGTGGTGCCCAAAACTGAGCACAATACTCAAGCTGCAGCCTCCCCACAGGAAAGAGCAAGCATTTTAACCACCTGAAAAATGTTAAAGATAGATCTGAGTGTTGTAATGAAAACTAGCAAATATCAGTTGTGTAAGCAAAGATAAATCAAGACAGTGTGCTACCAAACCTAGAAGAAACAATGTAAATCAAATAAGAATTACATAAATTAGTAGTAGCGTTAGACTGTGATGAAATCATTACCAGTAGACCAGATAATTTAATTTTAAGGGCTTGATTACACATAGAGTTTTTGCTGATTAAATGTATCTGATTAACGCCCTGCATAATGCTTTTATTCCAAAATAAGCGCACCTTTTTCTTTTAATCATATCTTATTTTGATGGCACCAGACATTCTACCTTTATGACATCTGCATACAGAATGTTCCAGTGAGAGTTAACAAACTATATTGTAAATAGAGAAGAATTCAAAGGGTTAGCTTGCTGTTGATTGTAATCACAATCTACTGTTCATTCAACTAAGCAAAATCTGTAAGGTGGAACAGATGTTACATATTAATAGTCTAAGTGAATTAGCATTTGAAGTCAGTCTCTTTAAAATATTTTTTTTATTATTATTATAGACTTTACTGAGCCTTTCTGGTAAGTTTCATTAGTACCTACATGCCAATTACAGCACAGAATCTGAACTAGAACTGGTAGTACTATGTTTATCTTCTTAGGATATAAAAATACAGAATACTCTTGTTTATGAACACTTTTGCAGTAATAATTAAGGTAAAGCTAATATATGCATATATATGTAAATTTAAAAATAAAACCATTCAACGAGTAAGCTTGTTATGAGTTGGAACCAAATGTCTTCTTTCCCTTGAGCTGGGAGACACTGAGAACAGAAATTTCTTATCTGTCTTCTCTATACCATTCACTACTTTATTTGTCAGTCTTATTTTTATTCATCTCTTTCCAAAGGGGGAAGGGAAAAAAAAAAACCCAAAACAAACCAAACCAACTTATTTTTAATGTCTCTTCAAATGACCATTTCACTTTTTGGTAAGGGCACATAATTGTTTTTATTTTTATTTCCACTTTCTATGAATATTGGTTTCAAAACAAGCAAGACTGTAAGTAACTTCTCCCGAACTCACTGAAGTCAGTATCCCTGGATCGCCTTTCAAATTTTCGTTTCTGTTATTCCAGTTATACAAAGTAGTTCTTCACTTCATACTTTTAAAAGTTTTTGATTAAATGCCATTAAGATTTAATGTACATATGTGTATTGAAAAGGAAGTAAATAAAATTCAGCATCAGTTAAATCTTATACACCCAATATGCAAAATTAAATTATTTAATTATAAGAATGTTTAGTGTGGAATTAAGTTTACTAAGTTTATGTCAGCTAATGCTTTTTTAAAAGTCTGGTAAATAAGCTGAGGGAAGATTGTCTGCCTGACATTTGTTTTGTGAGCCTTTGGTTTTTTTTCTTCCTTATTTTCTTTCCTTTCCTCAATGAGGAATCTTGTTTGGCATAACTATTTCAAAATCTGTAAGATTTCAGTGGGGTGTATCATGCTCTGAGATGCACAATATGGATTTCTACTAACCTTTGTTTACTTGCATGCAGTTGGTGCTCATATATTTAAGTTCCTGTGTTCATATAGTTGGGTGATGGTGATCCCATGTTTCAGTGATGGGAATAGTCAAAAAACCTAAGGTGTGAAAGGTTTTTTCTTTAAGCAGAACAGATCATTGCATTGGAATTATATCATGCTCAGAAATGTTTACTGTTAATGGAAAAAAAACCATTAAGATCTTTTCACTCTTTCTTTTCTTCAGTTGTTTCTCTCCAATTTGTTTTTCTTGGTAGGTAGGCTGTTTCTCTCTGACAGCAAACAAGTGGTACTTGGCTAAGTCAAAAAATGCTAAACAAAGGTGTTGATTAATTTAAATCTTTTAGTTTCTAAGACTGTATTCCTACAAAATATGACCACATTGCCTCAAAAGTTCCTGTTGGAAGGACTGCTTCATTTCTAAGCTGCTTGGAACATTTGAGAGTGATGCGCATTGAGTTTCATCTGAGAACATTGCTTTTCCAGATAAAATGTTCAGAAGCATATTTCAGGATTTTGACTTTTAAATGTTTTATCTAAAAAATTCTTGACTGATTGTGCACTCTGTAGTGATCCAAGATTATTTTAACAAATGTGGAAATAACATGAAGGGAAAAATAAAATAAAATGACACCTCAAGAATAATGAGAAATGAAAGCTTTAATTATAACACTGTTTTAAGAAACAATCCATGCAGTACTAGCTATAGTTATGAAAACTTCCTAATGGTTATTGTCACTGGGTGACGAAGAAGGCATGATTTGCACAGTGTGATGAACCATTAGTTTGAGAAGTGTCATAATGCATATGTAGTTTGTTTATAACGTGGTGAATCAAAGCCTTACCCCCTTGATTTGATATCGGCTTAATACTCAGAATCTCCAACATGACACATGGGTGATGATGAATGAGCTTCTTTTTCTGTGTGTTCATATTTGATTTATTATAGTTGGACAGTCTATGAAGCACAGAATTATACAGAGAAGTGAGCATTACCAATACCAAACTCTGAAATACATGTTTTCTGCATGTTTACACATATTTTCCTTAGAGATGCCTAAATTATATGTACATGTACCTTTCCCTTTAAGATTGTCTTTCTGTAGTTCTTTTTATTTTACTTTACTTTTTATACTTTTTTTTTTTTTACTCCTTATACTAATTGCAGTCCAATTACTATGCTTGTTTCATCTGAAATTCATAAAACTGTCATCTGCTTGACTTTTTGTGTGTGGTTGGCTTTTCTGGGAAGTGAGTTGTAATTTAGTGGGATTTCTAGATATTTTCTGGGTGTGCTCAGAATAAGAAATTTACACTTCACATTTTTTCTTAGATACAATATTTCTAGCTAGTAATTCTTGAAATGATACATGAAGTATTTTTTTTCCCTAAGCAAGACAGACCAAACCATTGATTCTACTTAGCACTAAAGATTGCTCATGGACAAAAAGTTCTGCACGATGATACAGAATCAAGAAGCTTGCAATCACAGATAAACACGCATTTATTTCTTAGTTTATTTTTACAGCACTCTTAAGAACCTTTACATATATAGCTGTGACTATAATAAATCTGACCTCAAAATTAATCCCATATCTATGAATAAATGAAGGTTAATCCCATATCTATGAATAAATGAAAGAAGTTGCAATGTGGCAGAGTATTTGTGGTTGCCTGGGTGTTGTGGGGTATATTTGTGTGTTTGTTTTTAAACCTGTGCTTAATAATAGTGGAATCGATCATCCTAGGAGGTTAGTGATGTGACCTTTACTTTCTTTTCTTTCTATTGGGAAACCCAGTGACAGTGAGTGGGCTCAGAGTATAGAGGTGGTAGATATATATTGTGTGAGTGTTCACAGCTTTGTAAAACTTTTTTATTAATGAAGAACAGTAAATAATTTCCTATCTTTACCTTGTAAAATGTATGCATTATCATTCTTTATTCTTCACAGAAGAAAAGATCTCTCTTACCAGGCTCTGTTACTTTCAAAAACTTGAAAATAACTTCTACTTGGAAGTCCAACAATGCAACAGCCAGTGTCTTGGAAATTTATTAAGTACTTTATTGAGACTAGCATTGCAACATTACCTCTGCTAGTTGATCTTGGTCTGCTGATAATTCAGAGCATTGAATGCTTCTCCAAGAAAACCATTCAGAGAAGGGCTTTACCTGGGGATTCAGGGGGTTCAGACTTGAATTTTGAGATTGATTGGGACCCTCTCAGTTCAATGTCTGTACCATCTGTGGAGAGGCTAGGGATCATTTCATTCTACCTTTTGTAGTCTTTCAAGCATTTTCTGGTTTTACTATGCCACCATTGTGTCCTGCTGTGATAACTAAAATATCCCCGTATTATCAACACTCTTTTCAACACAAATCCAAAACATAGCCCCTTACTAGATAGTATGAAGAAAATTAACTCTATCCCAGCCAAAACCTGCATGTTCTTCCCCCCTTACCCTGTATCATTTATGTCCCATGTTCACATCCAACACCATCAGCTTCATTAACCACCACCACCCCCTTTCCCATCCTTTGACAAAATACACAGATATTATTCCCTTACTCTACGAACTACCCCTTTGAAATGTGTGTAAAATGTCCATTGAGTTAATTTAGTTCATGACTTTGGGATCCATTTGTTATGGTGGTCACTCAGGACAGGAGAGACAGCGTGTTGCATGGAATTGCAGGGCACCAAAGACAGCTCAGATCAGGTCAATGCTGCATTTGTGCTGTTTCTTGTAAGGCTTGTCTTGCATTTGTTCAGACCATTCCTGCTATAGTAATTTCTACAATATGCTACTCAAATCATGGGTTACAACAATTTAAAGATATTTCAATTACAATGACGCTCTGCAAGCACTGCTCAGCAACAACATTGGGATCCAATTCAAAACTTCCTTCTTTAATTTTAAAAACATTCTATTGTCTTTCTTGCCATTTGTCTTTTTGATTCAATACAAATTCAGTATTATCATAGAATCATAGAATGGTAGAGGTTGGAAGGGAACTCTGGAGATCATTGAGTCAACCCCCCCTACCAGAGCATTAAGCATAAGCAGATCTCTTTTTATTGAGTCTTCAGGTTAGTGGTAAAATAAGATGCAATAGCGGTCTCGATATTTTCACACAAAATATAGGCTTCTGAAAATATTATGATTTAAAATGAAATAATATTAACCTTATTTGTTTTTTATACTGAAATTGTTCTTTTTGATTCTTTTGTGTTCTCACATTCAGTATGGCACCTTATCTGGCTGAAAGTATTCTCTAAAAACTCAAAGTTACCATTTCTGGATTCCCTATAGACAGAATGATCTTTCTTTATTTTCATTTTGTCAACTCCAAAGCTGATATCATTCAGGTTAAGTGGTGATGTGCTCTTTTCTCTTTGACTACTTTGACATCAACACAGAATGACTGGGTTTTGAGGAGACCGTCAGGCTACACCCCCTATTTAAACAGGTTCAGTTACAGAAGGTTACCCAGGATTACAGTCACTGGGGGCTTGCATATTGCCAAGTATGCAGAATCCACAGACTCTCTGGGGGACCCTGTTCCAGTGTTTGGCCTTCTTTGGGGCGGGGAGGGAAGGTGTTTTTCCTGTTTCCATTTGTGCCCATTACTTCTTGTCCTGTTACTGGGCACTACTGAGAAGAGTGTGTCTCAGCACAGAATCATAGAATAATTTTGGTTGGAAGAGACCCCTAAGATCATCAAGTCCAACCATGTGTAGTGAGATGGTAATGATGAAAGCAGAGACATAAATACTCACAGAGAAACCTTGAACTTTTCTTTGGGACAAACAGAATTTTTCTTGACCAGTCTACTTGTCTTTCTCTCTCTGTAAACCATTCATTCTGTTTGTTTGTTTGTTTTTTCCTTCACTCCCCCTATAATGGACAAATTAATTGGTAGTGTTCTTAATTAGATGTAAGAGAATTCTAGATGTATTTAATTTTAATTTAAATGTAGGAGTAATGTTTTATAACTGAAAATTAAGTGTTAGAGTGATTAAAATGATATCCCTGCTTCTTAAGCCTCACCATCTACTAGAAGAGCTGTCCCTAAGAGGCACTCTGCAAGAGCAGCCTGGGTGATTCTTTTTAATGTGATACATACCTTCTTTTACCCTTCCTTTGACAGTGAAAGAATTAATAAGGTTAATGATGTTGACATTTAAAGTATCATAATTGGCATCTGATTTAGTGTCCATTAACATGAATGAGTCCTATTATTTGAAATGATTCACTCATTTACTCTGCAAACCTAGATAAATTAGTGCATGCTTAAACTAAGCATGTCCAGGTTTCCAGTGTTTCTAATTGTAATTCACAAAGAATTCATGTACATCAGACACTAAAAATGGTATTTAACTATTTCCTATGGCTACCCACATGCATTTACTTCCCAATAAAGGTTTTTTTATATATGTGATGATACAGACACTTAAGAAAAATTATTAGTACAAAGTTTACCATTCTCGTTTCATAGGCATAATTCCATAATTCTTGTTTAGTTTTCTTTATGAATTCTACAGTTGCGTCTCATTCTACCTAAACCTTCTAAAAATGCCTGCATGAGATTGCAACAATTCTGATTTTTAAACTGTTCTCATTGCTCTTGTACCTTCCAGCAACAACCTGAAAACCCTAATATGACAGACAAAACCCACAAGTAATGTGAAACCCATTGACCTATTTAGGTGTGTGCAGTTATGGAATTCTTATGTTAATAAAAGTTTTGTTATTATTTTGTCATGAGGCCAGATCATAGAATCATAGAATGGTTTGCGTTGGAAAGGACCTTAAAAGTCATCTAGTTCCAATCCTGCTGCCATGGCAGGGACACCTCCCACCAGACCAGGTTGCTCAAGGCCCCACCCTGCATTCATTAAAAAAAAAAAATCATGTTTTTCTTTGTCAGATCTATACCAGCAGGAATTTAAACATTATAGTGCCAAATACTAAAAATCTGTCATCAAAAATGTAAAAATGTTAAGAAGATATAATTTTTTTTTGTTGTTATTGCTTTTGTTTTTGTTGGTATTCCTTGTTCTAACCACATAAGATTAGTTAAAAGTGTTTTGTGATCCTGGTTGTGTACCATGCAACATGTAATTACTTTTCCATTGTCGACTTCTAATTTTATAATATGTGATACCATTTCTTTGTTGACATCATTTATCTTCCGTTGTCATTTTTTCCTTCACATTCCAGTAGTAACTATTGCATTGGAAGAAAAATAATAATCCTGTGATGGAATGTCTGCTCTAGGAGTAATTATTTGACATTTTACAAGTGTGTAAATAATACAGCTTCATGAAATTTCCTTTGCTGGTTTGAAAATTGAATAATACATTAGTTAATCATGCATTAATATTTATTATTTGGAAATACAATCATCAGCCATGTAACTTCTGTGGAATTTCTTGGTTGCCTTGCAGACATACAATTAGTACAGAATGGTGGATGAATTTTGCTGGTTTTCCGTTTCCAGGGGACGGGAAATAATTTTTGGCCTTGTTCTGTGCCATCTGCACAGTGTAAGTGAACTTGATAACAGTTGCATATAGATACTTATGTTCTTACACAATTAATTTTAAAGCATTTCCTTTAATTTCTCAAAGCTACCTGTATGTTTATATTGCTTTTTATCATCCCACAGTGTTACACAAAACTACAAGCCCACTTGAATTTGCATATTACTTCTGCTGTTTCTTGCAAACTAAATGCACATCTTAGTACTGCAGTTCTGTCATTTCAATCAACTTTCAAGATGTAAGCATGTCACTCAACATGAAATTACAAATCCTAGGGTCATCTCACTTGTATTTAAAATAAAAGCTCTGTGTTTCTAGCTGCCTGAAAGTATGAACTAATACTAGTTAAGAAAGAAATCACAAAACACGGTTCAAGATAAAGAAGTTACCTTGGTTTTAAATTAAAGCTTGTGATTTGTCCTATACTTTTGGAATGCTTTTTGTTGTCAATATTGAATGCTGAATTGAATTATGACTGTAATTAAATAATAACGAACAATAGTAGCAGATTATTTACAGGAAATGTGATTTTTATTTGTTTTGTTATAAAATAATGTCAGTTTCAAGAAATCAAAGTAACTGCTGAGGAACTGCAAATGGATCATGCATGTCCTGCAAAGGTAACTTCTAAAATAACTTTCAATCCTTTCTGAAATGCATGTTCCTCATTAATCAACCAGGATCAATGAAGAGTATTGATCCAAAATTTTCCTTAATTCAGTTCCCTTATCTCTCTTTGACAAATTTCTTCACAACACTTAATGCCAGTTAGCTGCTTAAAAAAGTAACTGAAATTAAAGTTTCCCATGTTATTTCCAAGATAAGTGTAAAAATAATAGCAATGAACAATCACTAATGACATCACAGATAAAAAAAGAATTTTGAATACATTTTAACTGCTCACAAATAAACTATCTTCGGTTAGTTTCCAAGTCTAGTTACACTTTTAAGCAAAGATAAATACAGGCTGCTGCTAAAGCAGCCCTAAAAGCAACATGCTCTCAGATGTTTTTTTTTCTATTTGCTTCCTGTCCAGCACTACTGCCACTGCACACCTCAATGAGGGAACTGCCCTTATTGAATGCTGACCTTTTAATTTGACAGTGGTTGCGGAAGGAAGCAGAAAGGAGACTCGTGCAACAGCATCCTGCACTTAACTTACCTCAGAGTAATTGTGCTGTTCACAGGAGCTGTGGTTTCCTTAAAACAACCTGTGAATACTTAGGCAGCAGTAAGTGCCCTGATTCTTCTTACAGACATCTATGCACTCTGCTGTCTGAACTGTCTGTAATTATTTTTCTTCCTGAGATTTCTGAGACAAAATTGTCATGTGCACAATTATCTCCTGTATATCTAATATGTCAAAAGAAATATATAGTGTGGGAAAATTGTGTACCTGAGATCTTCATAATGCTGGGTATGCTAGTCTTCCCTTGCAGATAAGATTTTCATGATGCGGTATAAATTTTCAAGATCCAAAATAATTTCAAGTGTGTTTTCATTGCTGCTGTTCATCCCTACATTTTTAGTTTTCAGAGATTTTGTTGCTTCTTTGTTTGTTGTTTTGTTTGTTTGTGGTTTTGGGGTGTTTTGTTTTGTTCAGTTTTGTGGCTTTTGGTTTTGTTTGTTTTTCTGCTGGCACAGTGTCCTCTGCATTGGGGACAATTAAGAAATAAAAAAACAGAGATCATAGAATGGTTTGGGTTGGTGTTATGTTATAGCCTATCCTCAGAGATTAGAGAGGCTAGCTGGCAAGGTTATGGAGGAGATCATCCTGAGTGCCATCAACTGGCATATACAAGACAACCAGGGGCTCAGACCCAGCCAGAATGGGTTTAGGAAAGGAAGGTCCTGCCTAAACAATTTGATTTCTTTCTATGACTGGGTGAACCATCTGGTAGATGAGGGGAAGGCTGTTGATGCGGTTTACCAAGACTTCAGTAAAGCTTTTGACAAAGTCTCCCACAGCATCCTCCTGGAAAAGCTGGCAGCCCATGGCTTGGACAGGTGCACCCTTCGCTGGGTTAAAAAACTGGCTGCATGACCAGGCGCAGAGAGTGGTTGTGAATGGTACCACATCCAGTTGGTGTCCTGTGACCAGTGGTGTCCCCCAGGGATCAGTACTGGGCCCAGTTCTATTCAACAGCTTTATTGATGACCTGGATGAGGGCATCAAGTGTACCATTAGTAAATTTGTGGATGACACTAAGTTGGGGGGGAGTGTCAATCTGCTGAAAGGTTGGGAGATGCTGTAGAGGGTCCTGGACAGGCTGAGTCAATGGGCTGAGGCCAATAATATGAGGTTTGATAAGATCAAGCGTAGGGTCCTACACTTTGGCCACAGTAACCCCATGCAGCACTACAGACTGGGGGTTGAGTGGCTGGAGAGCAGCCTGGCAGAGAGGGTCCTGAGAGTACTGGTTGATTACCAGCTGAACATGAGCCTGCAATGTGCCCAGGTAGCATGGAAAATCAATGGCATCTTGGCCTGTATCAGGAACAGTGTGGCCAGCAGGACTAGGGATGTAATTCTGCCCCTGTACTTGGCCCTGGTGAGGCCTCACCTTGAGTACTGTGTACAGTCCTGGGCCCCTCACCTCAAGAAGGATCTTGAAGTGCTGGAGCGGGTCCAGAGGAGAGCGATGAGGCTGGAGAAGTGACTGGAGGGAAAGTCTTATGAGGAGAGGCTGAGAGACTGGGGTTGTTCATCTTGGAGAAGAAGAGACTTGGGGGGACCTTATCACTCTCTACAACTACATGAAAGGAAGTTTCCCCATTTGGGGAAGGCAAGCAGGACAAACCCATTGGCCTGTCCCTAATTCTAATGTGCAATTCTGAAATGGGGCTAACATTTACACCTCATTTTCTACTGTTTTGTAAAGTGGATGGGTGGGACTGCAGTCAAATCACTGTTAAGTAGGCCTTTCAGTTGCACAAACATTCCTTGATGAGCCTTTCAGCCTTGATGCCTTCTGTCAAGAACACTTAACTGCTGTGATAAGCAAGAGAATGAGGAGGCCTGGACCACACTCCACATTCCTCCTCAGTGTTATCATGACAGGATCCACTGGATCTTCACCCAGCCTCAGTGTCTGCTCTAGACACTAGATGCAGGGGTGAGATTTGCTGGTTTTCTATTTTTTTTGGTGCTTTCTGCTTCCAACAGTTGGAAAGGACCTAAAAAATAATTTTGTTCCCTGCCATGGGCAGGGACACCTGCCACTAGATCAGGTTACTCAAAGCCCCATCCAACCTAGCCTTGAACACTGCCAGAGAGGAGGCATCCATAACTTCTCTGGGCAACCCGATCCAGTGTCTCACCACCCTAACAGAAGAAGTCCTTCCTAATATCTAATCTAAATCTACCATATTTCAGATTGAAACTGTTACCTCTCATCCTATTCCTGTAGGCCCCCTTTAAGTATTGGAAGGCAACTATAAGGTCTCCCCCAAAGCCTTGTTTTCTCCAGGCTAAACAACCCAACTCTCTCAGCCTGTCCTCAGAGAGCAGGTGTTTCAGCCCTCTGATCATCTTCATAACCCTCCTCTGGACCTGCTTCTTGCTGAACCCGGATATTGCTGGACCAGTGGATGCAGGGGAGTGGTCAGATTCCTTCTAAGGGTCTCACACTCAGATGACATTTTTTAAAAAACTTCATATAGGAGAGATGAAAAAGGCAGTTTTCTTGGTGGAGTGAGAAGTTGTCCTGATGAAGCTGGAGGGGCACCTCTCTTTGATATGAGTAGGCCAGAGTTATATTTTCTTGCTGTTACTCATATAACAGAAGTTCCCATTTTTGTTTCCCAGAAAAACAAAACTCAGGAACTACCAGCTCTCAGCAGGTATTCCAGTTTTCTTTTGTGTTGAAGGAAAGATAACTTTGCAATAAATCCCAGGTTTTACTACTGTCAGTTTAATAACCTTAAATATGAGTCATTCTGATTTCAGAAGCATTTTCATTAAGACTTAAGATTATATAGTAATATAATCTACTCACCTATTGGTTTGAGAATTATGTAGGTTAGTGATGTCAGGTCTAAAACTGTGCTTTGGTCTTGGCTACTTAAATTCCGATACCCCAAACTGTAATAATTTGTCACACATATAAACTCAGTTATACCCTATATAAATTGCTCAAATGTTTATGTTGTCTGCATAAAAAAAAAAATGTTTAGAAGTTTGGGGCATTTTATGAAATTGATAATAATAGTGTCTGACAAATGCATCATTTGTTATTTTCATTGCAAACAAATGTATCGTGTGTTTTGTGTGTTTGTTTGGTTTGTTTGTTTGGGTTTGAATTTTATAATTATTAGTATTAAAAATACCATAATCATCAACCCCTATACTTGATTTCCCCAGTCTCATCATTTCCTTGCAACATCAAGGCTTTATCAGTTCTTCTGTTTTGTTTCTACCCCTTCATTTTTTGTGGATTTTTTGGCTGGTTGGTTGGTTTTGGGTTTTTTTTAATGTATTTGTCTTCAATGCCTAAGGAATCATCCAGTTGCTGCCACTGACAGTAAACAAATGATAACTTATTTCAGCTAACTACCTTAAATTGAATAGAATCACATAATTGTTGAGGTTGGAAGGTACCTCTGTCAAGTAACCTAGTCCATCTTCCTTCCTTAAAGTAAATTCAGCTACAGCAGGTTCGATCAGGGCTGTGTCTTATTAAGTTTTTAATATCTCTTGTGCTTTGATCTGTGTCCATTGCCTGTGGACAGCAGGCACTACTGAGAAGAGTCTGGTTCCATCTTCTTTACTTTCCCTGCATCAAGTATTTATTAGTTATACACTTTTTTGTCATACACACACAGACTTTTTTTTTTTTTTTTTTTTTTTTTTTTTTTTTTTTTTTTTTTTTTTTTTGGTGTTTTTTTTTTTTTTTTTTTTTTTT
>JANIJG010012778.1:0-10329 GCA_024611175.1 Megaceryle torquata | reverse complement strand
ATTTTAAAACTATTTTTGAGTTAAAGGCTGTGATGGAGATGCCTAATTTTGGTACCTTATCTTTTTTTTTTTTTTTTTTTTTTTTTTTTTTTTTTTTTTTTTTTTTTTGAAGCTGGGATGTGTTGTGATTATTAGTCTAGATTTCAAAATGAAATCTTCTACTTAATGCAATGATCAAGTCAGAAAACTTACTATCATTTGGACTGAGCATATAGCTGCTGAACAACCAACTTGAAAGAATGAATGTAAGCTAGACAAATTAAAAGAACCAAAATTAATTATTAAACACACAAAGTACTAGTTATTTTGACTTACTGGATAAACGCTAGCTGGAAATAATTTTTCATGTTACTTTTCTTCAGAGCTCTTCCAACTCAATAAATTGTGCAAATCATTGAAGAACTTGAAGATGACCATTTTTCCCATTTCAGAAAACTATAAAGTACTGTGGCCCCAGTAGCTACTGTGAAATTCTGGAAGCAGGAATTCAGGAAGTAGGAAGCCTTTCTTGAGGAATACAGCAAGAGTTGTGAACAAAAAGATTTTAAAGTTCAAACATTACTATGTGAAGTGTTAAAGTGAGGCTGAATTCTGAGCAAGTGCCAGAATGTTGATAACTATACAGACATGGAAAGCAAAATTAAATTATTAAAATCAGCATATTTTCATATTACAAAAAATGTAAAAAGCAAAATACCTTCTTTTCTTCTAAAGCTAAAGAATGTATAAAAGACCATCAGACATTTTATACTTTTCCTCTAAGGGCATTTATCAATAAAGCTTATTTATAATTTTCAGTAGGGGCTTCTGATGCTATTTTTAAGTAACAGGATACCATGTAACTACTTTAATAAATGCTCTATTTGCTTTATAACCTGGTAGAAAGTAGATATATTTTCAATTATTCTCAGTATCTGAGCACTGTCATTGAGGCTTTAGTGTAATGGACAGCAAGTAACAAAATAAAACTGATCAAAGTAATTTTGGTCAGTTTTTAAGCATAGTAACAGATGCTGATAAGGATATATGAGTTAAGGGTATGATTTATATGAAGTTAATTATACTGTATGTAAAATCTTTATTGTATAACTTTTTTATGTATCCAATCTCCATCTACCTAACTGAATAATGCAGAGTTGATAAAGAGCATGAGGATGATAAATATTGAAGTGAAGCAGTGTTAGAAAAAATATTTTTACAGAAAACTATGTTTGAATAGAAAATTTGTTCTGGTACTAAGGAATGTCACTTTTAGTGAGTCTGTAATACATTTGTCATTTCTTTGCCTAGTAACAGGGACAATATCTTGGTTATTTTGGTTTGTTTTCACAAAACAGAATTTTGTTTGTTTGTTTTTTCCTTTCGGGGTGTGAATGGAACTAATTACATTCATAATCCTTCTGAAATCAGTTTATAAAGTTCTTGCCACAGTATTTTAACAATATTTTAATGAGCAATCCAACTGCAGACCAGTCATTAGAGCAGTGCAAATCTGTTACCACTTTAATATGCCTGGCAACAGGCACTTGGATGTAAGAAATTGTGTGGTGGTTTTTTTTTCCTTTTTTTTTAATTAGGAGTCTTTTTGTTTTCTTATTTATTCTGACATTTCTGTTAGCTTGACAGGTAACAAGCTTTAAATACAATGGGCAAGTTAAGCTTTATTTTCTATCAATGTTGCTATCCCCCCTGTAAATTATGAACCCTGCAGATGAGTATGCATGTTCCTATTTTATTTATTTTTTACAGGACTAGTTACCACAGGATTGTGATATGTTTGTTTTCATGGACAATATTAAGCTTTGATGCATTCCTTTTAGTCTTTGAAAAAGATTTGACTGTTTGGTGAGTTTCTTTTTGCTTGGGCCTTTGATGATACCCACAGTACTAAAAGGTCACCTGCAAGAGAAAATCAACATTTTTTCTGAGTCAGTTGTTGTCTTTTATACTGAAGCTGCTTTACTTAGCATAGAAGAACCACTCCATTGTAATACTGTATTTGGAGTTGCAAAAAGTTTGCAATATTGAATTTGAATAAAAATTCATTTTATGCTTCTTAATTTATATTTTTAAGAAACATTTGTTTAACATTTTTCTTTCAAATAATGATTACAGTCAGATTTTAGATTATCATAAGTGCTGTTATCACTCTCATTATTGCACACATGATAATAATTCTCTTCCTTTGGTCAATCCAATTCCTTGGTTCAAATTAATTTCCTATCTATTGACTGTTGGGTTGAAATAATTATGCTGGTTTATGTGGCATGGAGTAAACCATTTAGCTGTGGTTAAGAATCTGTGTATTATCTTTTGCCTTGCTTTTTTTTGGACCTGAGAGGATTTTGCATAAAGATTCTAATAGTGTTCTGGGGTCTGCTGTCAAACGTTTTTTTCTGAAAATACAAAGAAAACTCTAAAGAAATCTATTAAATGGAGATGTGAAAACAAAGATGAAGTGTGTAGTCATTCCAGGTATAATTTCTTTGGTCTCCAGGGAATCATCAATGACTAATTCAGACTTCGCTTTCTACACTGAAATAATACTGTCTAACCTCATAAGCTTCTTAATGTATGTGCTGCTTAAAGTGCTGCTTTCTTCACATTGTTAGTATAATTAACAACAAAAAAAAAAAGTTATGAGAAAAGAACAAAATGTGTGCTGTCTTTACCTCACTTACACGGTGTAAATAAATATCAACATTTATGGCTTGAAAAAGCGCAAACTACAAATAGAAACAACCTACCATTTCACACCATTAATCCATAGGGAGCCACTGATCTGTTGTGAAAGCAGATGAGTATGCTTGGGAAGTGTGTAGCTATGAGCTCATACGTAATGCTGAAGTATATATTCTCTCCTCACAGAAGTGTATTCACCAATCTAGCATGATGACAGGAAGCACACCCTTATTTCAAGTCTTGTGACAGAGACAGGGCAGTGATACAGTTTTAAGCAAGGGACAGACACCAGATACTGAGTGCTGCCTCTGCTTCTTTAGTAACTCACAAGGTACAATTCTGTCAGAGTGACAAAGTGCAGTGAAAGGCTGTAAACATGGTTAAGGATCCAGAAGGATTGTGCAGCAATATGCTGAGTATTTATGTTTTCATTGATGATAATTTATTGAAGGAATTTCTAAATTTAATGGGTAGAAAGTCACATTACTGGCTATTAACAAATCATTATTAAATCATTACTGATTCCTGATCAATTAATACTGTTGGTAGTATGATACAGTTACATAGCTATATATAAAACTTGTCTTCATTTAAGCATCTCTGAAATTTTCAACAGTAATAATGATTTTGAACATAAAATGGCTGTTATTTCACTACTGTTTTCAAGCTTCTGCTATAAAAACAACAGGGTGTGCAGAGTGCAGAGAGAAATAATGTGTTAACTCTCACTTCAAATTTGTTATTTTTTGCATTGCCATAATATTTTATTGCCTTGCATTATATAATAATAATGTACATTGAGGGTGTAATGCTGATTTGAATCACCTTCAGGACTAGGTGTTAAGTATGTAAATTGCCTTGCAAAAAACCAAACCAACAACCCACCAAAACCCCACAAAGTAGTAGCTTCTGTGACTTGTTAAGAACTAGGCTTTACTTATTTGCTAAAATAAATATTTCAAGAATATTCTGATAAAAGCAATATTGTTTTAATCTTTAGTTGTTTTTAGATTCTTCTCAACTTTTATGGTGGAGTTGACAATTCGTAACTGGTTTGTAGGAGCTGCATAGAAAGGGAAAATTAATGTCTGACAGTATAGTTTGAGTATCCAGTGAAGTCTGGGGAAAAAATAATTCTAAAGGAAGTGATAGATGGGTATCTTTATGCTCTCTCTAATCATCACCAATTAGTATATTCAATAACTGATATCACTTAAATCACCATAAAGCAAATACTAGGATATGTAGGACAGACCACTGGTGACATAATTCTAGATCATCTGCAGAGTGAGATAACTGGTTGTCCAGAGCTTGCTTCCATTTTCTAAAATGTCTTTTAAAATATGTCTGAGTAGTAATTTTCACACAGTGAAACCTTTAAATGAAGAACACATTTCTGGTGGTAGGGACATGTAGCTTTCTTTTTCCCACTTTTATACTTCATCAGAAGTGGCCGCTAAATGGTGCCACAAGGATCCTGACTGTTTTTCTTAAGTCTCTGTCTCTTTGAAGAATATGTTTCAGTCTTTTAATAATTTTGTCTCTTGAATCCTGATTGATTTATTAGAATTTACAATCACACTTAGTCACTAGAGCATATGATCAGTGGCTGCAGCAGCACTGTTACAGTGGAACAATAATTCCTACAAAAATTTCCTTCTTCACAGCTGCAATACCGTACCTTCTGGATAATGCTTCACACTAGCCTAGAGCTGCTTTCAAAGCAGTGCTTTTCAGAGTTGAGTTCCAAGTCTTCTCAGTGTTTTTTACAATAGAACTTCTCACATACATGTACTGAGATATAGACTGTGTGTTTGTATCTCACAGACCAAGTAGATTATCTTATTACTGTCATTAGTCTCTACTGTTTGCCAATTACAGTTGTTTAACAATGTGGTGGGTTGACTGTGGCTGACTGCCAGACACCCACCCAGCCCCTTTCTGAGTACCTCTCCTCAACAGGATGAGGGGAGAAAAGAAGATGGAAACATCTGTGGGTCAAGATAAAACATGGGAGGTCCCTTAACATTTGCCATCCAGGCAAAACAGATTGACTTGAGGAAAAATAATTTCATTTTGGATGTAGCAAGCTTGACTATATGGAAAAATTGTTCAGAGAAGACAAACATTAGCTTCAAAAATGTAAGCTTTTAAAAATAAAATATATTACTGTAGCATACCGTGGTGAACAAACTTATATAGAGTATATAGAGTAATTACATACATATTTCCTTTCTTTCTCATGACAGGTAGGAAGCAGTCACTGGGCTCTCACCACATATGAATGATTAAAGTAACCCTTTTTACTCCATGTGGAAAAAAGCAGATGAGTATTTACTTTCATCCCAGTAGCAACATGAAAAAAATGACTGAAGCCCTTTTGTTAAAATTTTTAGCAACTGAAGGAAAGAAATTAGAAGAATTTTAAATGATATAGGATAACACCAAAGAAAAAAAAAAAAAAAAAAAAAAAAAAAAAGCATAGGGTAGTATGTAATATGTTGGTTTACTTAAATGATTTTTCTGTTGTTGTGTAGAATGTAACACATTTTGGCCAGAACTGCTTCATACTGCATTTTCTAAATACCTTAAGAGTACTTGAGAGAGAGATTGTATCTGGAACTGTACTCTAACATCAAATAGGTATAAAGAAATTTATGTGGGGCATCATCAGGAAGTGTAGAGGAGAGAAAGGAGCATGCTTTGGGAGCAGGATTACATCCTTTTGCATCGTTCAGATTTTGGTAGTTTGACATTGTAACTACAGGGTGTCATTCTGGCCTATGTCTGAATATGGTAGTGGAGTTAAAGCACCAAAATGTTCAAGGGAGAACCCACGATGGAGCAGGGATACATATGAGAGGGAAAGAGCAAAAAAGAGACTGCAAGTCCTGACCATATAACCCCATAAACTCTCCCCTGCACCATTCAGATGGGATGGAAGAGTCAGGAGTGAAGGAGTGAAATGTTTGGGAGAGAGGAGAAGAAAGGTGGGGTTTTTTTTAACATTTGATTTTTGTTTCACACGACCCACATCTATTTTAATTCATAGTACATTAAATTAATTTTCACCATGTCAAGCCCGTTTTGCCCATTATGGTAATTGATTCTGATCTCTAATAATCAGATACAAGATAAGCTGAAACTCACATCTGTGTATATTTTGGCAAATAGGAGAAAATAGGTAAGTGTTTAAACAAGTTTCCCTGTCTTTATCTTGATCCATGAGCTTTCTCATCTCAGTTTCTCACCCTGGTAAGCTGATAAGGAGGAGCATAAGAGTGGCTAAGTGGGAGTTTGTCCCTTACCCGAGATTAACCTACCAAAATTGGAAAGAGAGGCCTAAGCTATAGGAGCAGGAGGTGAAGACAATCAACAAACCTGAAAAATGGTTCTGGGCAGTAGGTCAAACTGTTGGGTTTTTCCCCTCCTCGAGTTACCTTAGTGAATTTTTGTATATTTTCTTACCTGAAAGAAAGATGAACATGTCTTTTACTTTCTGGTAAAGAGGAAAATTGTGATGAGAAGGTGATAGGAGGAGGAGGGTACAGGCCGTCCTCTCTTAAGACTTGAAAAAGGAGTGATTAATCTCTCTGAAACAGCATCTCTCAGGTCTGAAAGAGTACTTTATGTATAAAACCTGTAATACGCTCTTGATTCTTCTTCAGCATCTTGCAATACTAGAATCATCACAGCAAGTGGGTTGATACGGTGTTTATTTCCATAGCTAATTCCACACTAACCATGAATATTCATGGTTAAATAGTATTATTCACCATTCATGGTTTACGAATGTATATTCCTGGTTACATATAAGAGTAATTTGTGGGTATTCAGAATCTGTTGGCTTCTAGCAATAGAATTTGGAAACGGTGATGTTTAGTTCATATGAGAAACACATTAAAAATATTATGGAAATTTGTATTTTGGTAGTCCAGTGTCTTAGAGTCTTCAAGTCACTTATTCAAAGTAAAACATTATTATTTGCTACATTTTGCACAGTATTGGTCACTCATGAGTTTTCTTAACACCATGGGGCTTGTGAAACTTTCTATAATGATCAAAAAATGTGCTGTTGAGGGTAATCTCAGATATAAAAAATGAAGCAGCTTTCCCTATCATTTTTTCTTCTCCACACCCTCTACTAATTCCAATCAGTTTTTAATATGCCTTTCTTCTTTTCATACTACTATCTGAGGGATGAGACAGATTTGTTCTACAGATTTCCACTGTGGTAGAGGACGAAGCTAAGGGCTCGTCATTTACCGTGGCAGTTTTTTAATTATCTGCACTAGGCTTAATGTTGGGAGCTGTCAAAGTAACACAATCACAGTGTGGGTATGTTTAGCTGAGCATAACTAATACAAGATAATGTTGAGCTCTATGGTCTATGCATTCAAGGGTCTTAATTGTTTCTAGTTCATAGTTGGCCTTTA
Organism: Megaceryle torquata; assembly: GCA_024611175.1. Taxonomy (NCBI): domain Eukaryota; kingdom Metazoa; phylum Chordata; class Aves; order Coraciiformes; family Cerylidae; genus Megaceryle; species Megaceryle torquata. The sequence continues at coordinate 3,211 of JANIJG010012778.1, read as the reverse complement.
AGATTTATTACTAATGTGACGTTGAAGTACCAAGCACTATTGAACATTCAGAATCAAATAAAAATATTGAAGGTATTCAGTAAAGGAAATAATTACCAAAATTAATGAAGTACTTAGAATGAAATATAACTTCATTTAGACAATTAATTCAGGAGGAAAAAGTAAATCTTTTTATAATATTTTGCTAAGTAAAGTAAGTACACTGCTGTATCATAAATATGCTGCATTCATCATTTTGTATTTTCTGCATGTTTTGTCTCTATTGAAAACAGTAATTATTTTCAGTGAAACAGATGCTGTAATTCAGTTAATTTTCTGAGAAGGTAAACAGTTTACATTGTCTACTCAGTAACATTAGACAAATGTAATTACCAGGATTTGTAATCAGTTGAAAATTAGAAAAATTAATAAAAAGGACAAAAAGTGTCATTCAGAAGTTGGTTTACATTCAAAATTTGAGTCAAGTATTGTAGTAGAAAAATAATGAAAACAATATAACTAATAAAATCATATTCTATACAGATGAAAGCATTCCCTGGAAGTATAATATGCTTTCTTTAAATAAATTATTTTTTTATTCATTTACAAGGTTAAACATACAACACAGAAACCTAGATCATAAAAATATTAGCCTACATATTTTGCTTGTGGCTTCCCATTTAGATGTCGATTGTGAATTGTTTTACAACTTTTATTTCTCTTACAAAAATTCTTGTCAGATAGCCAAGTATTGTAAGTGGCCTATAAAGATGAAAAAAATATGTTACTGTCTTCCAGAATTTTCTTAACCTTTTACTTTTAAATAAAGCACATATAAATACTAAATATTTTTGCTATTGACATATGAGCTGTCCTTTATCATCTACAGATGATAGGAAAATTTTTGCACACTGTGGTTTCAATTCCATCAGTTTGAAACAAATTTGCTGGTATCCTGTGATGAAGAGTCATATGTAGCACCATCCCTTCTGAGCTGTAGTTCTGATCCTGCTTTCCAAAAGTACTTCAGCCCACGATTTCTGGACCTGTTTGACTCTGACTAACAGCCTGTGAGGTCTCAAAGGCATGTATCCCTTGGGACTTAAATTGTACCCTGGACTATGCCTGGCACCACAAAGCCTCCATTGCTTCTGAAAGGCTAACTCTTCTTCCTTTTAGTAATTAATTAGTCAGTAGTCTTTCCCCCTCTGTGGAAATTAGTTTGTGTTTATTCTTGAAGTACAGTTTTCTGCACAGTGTTTTTGTTTTTATTTGGATGAGAATAGCACTTTACCCATTACAGCTTTCCCTTTTAGTGAATCGTTTTCATATTATCTTCTAAAGTGGCTCTTGAATTCAGTCTCTGTTTCTGTAGAAAGCAGACCTGCTGGATTAGTTAGTCCATTTATGTATGAGACTTTCAAAGGGGAGTACCAAAGTGATATTAGTTTGTCAATCTGAAATTTATAGGCACATCATAGTAACAAATATAATATTTCCACACAGTCTATGAAGTAGATTTGATCTGTAATGCACCATTGCTTAAAAAGCAGTTACAAATAAAATATATATTTGAAGTGTACTCATCCAACATAATGTAATATGATCATAAGTAGATGAAGTTACCTAGAACTCCTGGCAAAAAGGTGAAAGAATAGCTGGTCTTGGAAAATACTAAATAAAATGTTATCTGTGACATATACAGTGGGATCGAGTGCACCCTCAGCAAGTTTGCTGACAACACCAAGCTGTGTGGTGCAGTCGACACACTAGAGGGAAGGGATGTCATTCAGGGGGACCTTGACAGGCTGGAGAGGTGGGCTCATGCCAACCTCCTGAAGTTGAACAAGTTCAAGTGCAAGGTTCTGCACCTGGGTCGGGGCAATCCTAAACACAAATAGAGCCCGGACAATGAGTGGATTGAGAGCAGTCGCAATGAGAAAGACTTGGGAACTTGGACTTTGGAGAAAGACTCCATCATGAAGGTGATATTTTGCAAATACTACAGTTAGTTAAGGCGGATGCACTTTCTTGTATTATTGTAGTCTCCATTGCTTCAGTTTATGGAATTTCTGTGCACTACAGCTTTTTTTGTTGTGGTTCACTCTTTCATGTATATGAACAAACCTGTAAATATCTGCTGGAAAGGTAATTTATTATGATAAAGAAATAATTACTTTCTTTCAAGTTGCATGTACTCAATGGTGGCGAATATTGTATTTCATTTTATTCAAATCAAGTATTTATTTGTCTTCATTTATTCAAAAGGCATGCCTTTTCTGTTATTTTACAGTGATTTGTGACTCCAAGTAGTAATAACATTTGCACTTCAATTACATACATAGAATTTATTTTATTCTAGCCTTCACATCATTTTATTGTTCAGGCTTTTCACTGGTAGATGGAGGCTAGCTATACTTCTCTACTAGTGATAAAAGTAATTTCACTTTTTCCATATCTTAGTTGTTTGGATTTTGTTTTGGCAGAATTGAAGGTAAATTAGATCTCGGTCTTATTTTAAACATCTCCCCAAATGATCAGGTGCAGATTCAATGCCTGTTTTTCTGTGTGATTATTCATTAGGGAGGTTTTGTTTGCTTGCTTTAATCTTGAGTCTGTTTTTGTATAGAAATATTTATAATGCTGTTCTGGGATCTCCCATATGAGTCCTGTCAATGCTACTTTCTCTGAGTGACAATATTGTATGTCTACTGGCTCTGATGTTCTCCAATGACTTCTTCATTTCCTGACTTCAAAGTACTTGTGAGTCTGTGGGATGAAAACAAGCAAAAATTTCTCACCATTTAAAACCATTGTATTACCTTCAGTAAACATTGCATTAACCAGCAATTACAAAATTCAAAGTTCTGGTTTGCATGTTTTATGGACTGGTTTTTTGCTAAGCTGAGTAGTGCTTTATGCTTTTGACATTTTGATAGGCCACTTTGCAATTGAGTACAGACAGTTTGATGGCTAAGCTGAAACATTTAAAATAAAAAAAACTCCTAATTGGTAAGCCACTCCTCTACAATGAAGTGAAATTTTGTCTTCTGTTTTTTCCTAATTTAAGGAGCTATCATTATTTCCTGGGCTTCTCTGGTAATGACATAATCAGTATTAAAAAAATACTCTAACACACTTTTTTTTTTTTTTTCTTTTTTTTTTTTTAATATAGGCATCGTTTTTTTTTTTGGTTTTCATTTTTTTCGCAGTCTTTTTTTTGCCTTTTCCT
>JANIJG010012777.1:2016-31618 GCA_024611175.1 Megaceryle torquata | reverse complement strand
GGGGTGCAGCCCAGGGTGCCATTGGATCCTGGGCTGTGAGCGCACGGGGCCAGCTCAGCTCCAGCTTCTCCACCCCAGCACCCCCAAGTCCTTCTCCGCAGGGCTCTCTCCATCCCTTCACCCCCAGCCTGCGCTGATAGTGGGGGCTGCCCCGACCCAGGGGCAGGACCTTGCACATGGCCAAGACAAAGCCAGGTTTTGAGCTGAATTTTTGATCCTATCTCGAAAAATGAGGTGGGCCAAGAGAACGCTGTGTGGGGACCTCTCCTTTTCGCCTGAGGGACACACGGTCTCTCAGGAAGGGGCTGAAGCCGGTTTGCCGGCAGGTGAGGGCGGGACAGAACCCCGAGGGACGCCCCGGGCGCCCTTACCTGCCGGCGGGCGGTGCTGGGAAGGGCGCGGGGGCGGCGCGGCGGGCGGTGCCGGGAAGAGCGGCCGGGCCGGGCCGGGGAACGCGGGCGGGGAGGCGCCCGGAAGAGCCGATTTCCTCAGCGGGACGGGAGCGGTGTCGGGAGGGAGCGAGAGACAAAGCGGCCGGAGGGAAGCGAGAAGGCGGCGGTGAGTCGGTTTTCCTGCTCCCCGGTAAAGTTTGCGGAGGGTGTTCGGGCGCGGTACCGCCGCCCGTTTTTTCTCTCACTTGGAAAGTTTTGCGCCAGGGAGGCGGCTTGGGCCCTGCCGGCCGCCGGTTCTCTGGGAGCGGAGGCGGGGAGAGCGGAGCGGGCCGCGCCGCCGCCGCCGGGGCGTGGGCCTCGGGCCGGCCGCGCTCGGAGGCCGCACTGGGCCGGGGGTCGGAAAGGGGGTTTGGAGGCGCGGTGCTGTGGGTTGATGAAGGTTGTTTTCTCGGAAAAAAAGTGCCAAACTAGCCTGGTTCCTGGAGAAGTTTCGGTAGCGGCGGAGCCGTGCAGAGAGGCTCCTCCCAGTGCAGCCGGGGCCGCCCCGGCGCCGCTCTCCGGACGTGGGCCCGAGGGACACGGAGTTGGTCCTGACCCCTGCGTGCTTCTCCAGTTCTTTCCCCTCTTCTTCCTCCTCCCACCTCCCCGCGTGTCTCGGCGGCGCAGCCAAAGCGAGCATTCTCCCTCTCGCCTAAGTTGGTGTTTCTGATTCAACAGACAAACTCCAGCTCAGCTTCTCCTCTCTGGGAACATCTCCCTGGCCTTAATTTGGCTATGGCTTTCTGACACCCACCTCTAATCCGCTAGCGTGCAGCAGGGCGAGTGCTTCTCCTTTGCCGGCAAGAAGTTTTGTGCTACTTTTTTTACAGCCAAAAAGCAGGGAGAGGTATTACCTCCCAAGCACCGGTTTATGCATGACCCTCGTCCCTGCTGCCTGTGGCCGTACAGTACTGGCCGGTTTCGATTCATTGGTCGTGCAGGTTCAAGGCAGGTAGACTGTTTCCGGCTGGAAGCTTACATGCCGGTGTGCAGCACAGTTCCGTTCAGCGAAGAATTGGGTGTGATCGAGGCGTGCTCCCGGCCCCTCTGCCCTTGGCCTGCCTGCCCTGCTCAGGAGGCAACTGGTGCCTACTGGTGAGGGAGATCGATAGTTCACACCCATGCAGTGTGGGGTGGGAGTCTCCGTGACCCTGCCCTCGTTCCACATTTCAGAGTTATGACTCAAGGCACGTCTGGGTTATCTGTATTGAACTAGTCTGTGTTATCTGTATTGAACTAGTCTGGGAGCTCATTGCTGGGCACCCCCCTCCTTTCTTTCCCCCCCCTTTGTCTTTCGTTGTTTGATTTTGTATATATTTATTTATTTTTGAGATGGGGGTTGTGCAGAAGGCATTCTTGGTGCTGGCATTACTTGTTTCCTGCTTTTTTCCTGCACTCTGAGTGGGGAAGCGGAGGAGGTGGGAGAGGTTCTGTCAGCTGCACTCTTGTGCTGATGCACATCCTCAGTCCTGGCTACATCAGCCTTCCCGTACTTCCAAGCCCAGTGGAAGGCTGTGGGAGTTTTTTTCTCAGCTCCTGGGTTGGTTTGTAGGCAGGTTTGTATTTAAATGAAGGTGAAAGCACAGCTTATTTTACATGTGTGGTCTTTTAGGTACCCTTTGGTCTGTCTTGGGGTGCTAAGGCCACGTGAAGTATTTAGTAAGGTTGGTTGGTTTGTTGTGGTTTATTTTTTTTTTGTTACTTTTCTCAGGAGAAATGGCCAAAGGTTTGTTGGCTTTTGTTTTAAAAAGGCTTTGCCCTAACCTTTTCCGTAATAAACAATGGGCCTGAAAGTCTTTGTGTGGTTTTTTTTTTTGTTTTAGCGACGCTAATAATAGGCCCCTGCATCAGAGATTAAAAGTTTACGCCAGGTGGCAGGGGGGAGCACAGCGGGCAGAGATTAGAAATCCCATGCCTAAACTGATGATTTCAAATACCAGTGCAAATATTAACTCCCAGTAAATTTTCCAGCCTTGTGAAACGTCGGCATTTCTGTGCTGACATGGGTAATAGCAGGCGTTCATGTGCAACCTTTTGGTAGAGCTTCCATTGGTCTGATAAAGTTAACCGAAACATGGAATAGAAAAGTAATTTGTGGGTGTTTTTCAGCAACATGAATATCTTCCTACTGAAGCTGTAAGATTGAGAAGCTGATCTTGCAAAGGAATCCACACTAGTAGAAATATTTGAGCTGTAAATACACTTCAGTGGGGCTTCAGGCCTGCCTTATAATTATCTACTGTTATTATTTGATTTCTAAATTGTTTCTTATGCGGAATATTAGTTAAATATTTTGTGGCAAAACCAGCGAGCTTGCCGTAGATGGGTAGTAAAGCTCGTCGGGAGTGAGCACCTATGTGGCCATCATAGTTCTGCTAAAGGACTTGCTGTATTTCAAGGTCATCTATTCCCAACCCACATGAAGTAAGCAGGGACATCTGCAACTAGAGCAGGTTGCTCAGTCCTGGCCAACCTCACCTGGAATGGTTCCAGGGATGGAGTATTGACCACCTCTCTGGGCAACCTGGGTCAGGGTCTCACTGCCCTCAGTGCCAAAAATGTCTTCTTCCTTCCCTCCAATCTAAATCTCCCTTTATGTTTTCAAACCATTATCCCTTGTCCTGTCCCAACAGGGTCTGCTCAAAAGTCTGTCCCCATCTTTCTGACAGGCCCCTTGAAGCCCTGAAAGGCCCCAAGAAGGTCTCTCAAGCCTTCTCTTCTGCAAACTGAACACCCCCAACTCTCCCAGCCTGGCCTCCCAGCAGAGGGGTTCCAGCCCTCCCAGCATTGCTGGGGCTCCTCTGGCCCCATTCCAACAGGTCCCTGTCTCTGCTGTGCTGAGGACTCCAGAGCTGCCCCAGCACTGCAGGGGGGTCTCTCCAGAGCAGAGGAGCAGGATCTCCTGCCTCAACCTGCTGGCCCCAATGCCTGTGGTTTTTTTTCTACTGTTGTGCCTTAACTGGAAATCACTCAAGTTCTTGTGCTGTGGAACTTTAATGTGTATAACCTTGAAGATTTGGATCCTTTACTACTTGGGGAATTCACCCTAATTTAGTTTTATAGTTAATCTGGAATAGCTCTATTCAGTGAGTTTATAGCTCATGCCTTGGTTAAACAGAGTTGCAGCTTTAGAGCAAGTGCAGATGTTTGATAATTACTACTTTTAACTCCATACTATTTTAATCCAGCATATGAGACTTAAAATAGAGCCTACCCACAAAATTGTATCCCAGCACCCTTACTGGGGGAGCTGCGCTGAAAAAGACGAGCAGGGAGAGTGATATGCAGTGCTGCAAAGCAGAACTGGGGGCAAAGAGATTGAGGTCAAGGAGGAGTGCAGTCGCTGCAGCTTTAAGTTGGACCTTTCTATGAGTGACCAAGGCTTGTTATCTTCCAATCAGGGTGAGAATGGGTGTTAACTCTGGTTCCTGGTGTGCAGTGGGTTAGCCTGGACTTTTCTATTGGCAAATCTGATACCTAAATAAAACACAATTTTTACCTTGACTGTTGTGTTTAAAGAGACAGATAGCTTTTCTCTAAACATGTTTACATATTTTTGTTTATCCTAGATGTAGTAGGGAAAAGATCTGCCTGTCCTTTGACATGTGTTTATGAACAGCTCTGGTAGAATTGGAGGAGTAACCTTTTTTCTCCTCCATGATATAGGTTATTAAATACGCAGATCTAAACGAACATAATTCACAAAGGGAAGTTCTCCCCCAGTCTCTTGACATTCCCTGCTGTTAAGAGTTTGTTTCCCTAACTTACAAGTCAGCTATTTGATTGCTTATTTAGACTCTGGAGAATTTCTGTAGAAAGGCTTTGCTTTAGGTTCAGGCACCTGTGGATGGAAGAAGCAAGTGGGTGGGAGGCCAGCTATAGTTAAAAGGGTGACAGTTACTGAGGTAGAGCGTGAAGGAGTGCTGAGAACATGAAACCAAGCTGGATGCTAGTTGTTTCCCCAGTAGATCTGTTTTAATATTGTGAATGACAGAACGAGGGAGGACTGTTGATGTTCATTGCAACTTAGGAGGTAGGTAAACTCCTGCAGTGGTCCCAAGGCAGTGAGAGGGCTGAGAGCAGGTAAGCCAAGGAACTAGCAGCAGTGGGGCCAGCAGGATTTCACTGCTGATGAGGCAAGATCCAACTTGTGCTCGTGGTGTGCCTTTTTGCCAACCAACACCCAGTTTTCTAAGTTCTCTGTGCCCTACTGTGGAGCAGGTATGTGTATGACTTTACAGACTTGAGAAGAATTTGTGTGGAGCATCGTGTTGGGGAATGATTGAGATGTTAGTGGAAGTTAGGGTGGAAGAGGCTGTAATCATCTTGTTCGGGAGAGGCCTTCAAGCACTACATTTTAACTGAAACCAGTGAGCTTGTGGATAGCAGATGAAGAATCGTGAGGAAAAGTGTGTTGTGTGGGTGGTGGTTTTTTGTTTGTTTGTTGTTTGTTTGTTTTTTTTGTTTTGTTTTGTTTTTCCCTGGAGATTAACTGAAGGAAATGAGTGTAGTTCCAGACACTGCTGTTGCTCAACACAAGATTGAGAGGGCATTTATGTAAATACTAAATTTGCTTCTTTTCAATTAATAGAAAGTCATTAAGAATTAATTCTATCAGGAACTTGTGGCCTTGATGGCATGTGTGGTGTTTTTTCCCCTCCTCCCTTTTCCACTGCCCCAAGGTTTCAGAGAGTTTTCATTCACTGTTTTATTCTGGGTACTTTTGTAGGAGTTACCCGTGCAGATCTAAGGCTCTGAGGGGGAGATTGTTCTTTCCATATCTTTTTCTGGGTGATACAAACTTGGCACAGAAGATCCACTTAAATAAATGGTCTGCACAAGGGCTGCACTAGCTCTGTAGCTTGACATAGCCAAGAGGGTGAGTTTAATTTTTCATGTAAACAAGGCTGGGCTGTATGCCCATGAAACAGCGTTTAAGCTGTGTACCACCAAGCAGGTCAGTATTCATCTTAGCAAAGTGCTCTTGAGATCTTCAGCTGGAGCCATAGATGGGTAAATGGCTTTTTTAATTGACTGGAAGCACAAATTCGGAAGCAGCGTTGTTGAATAGCAGAGGACAGAACTGGTGGTGTGCTGACGAGCAAGAAGGTGCAAGCGGCTGTTCCTGTGTGTGAGCACAGCTAATCAAGATGTACAAGCTGCCTGGGTTTTTTTTATTCCCTTTCTTACAAGTATGTCCTTCTAATCTATACTTGTAAAACTGATTTCCTTATGCATGACTTAAAGACCTAGTGAATCTTGTTGCTCGATGTCAAAGAGTTGCTCATGGTCTCGGATAATTCATGACTGACTGGACACGTGTGCAGGTGACAAGTCTTGTATACACTTCACATACAATTAACCAGAAAGTTCTGCCTGATGTCTAGGTGTTTCAGAGTCTCAGCATCCTAAACCTTAAATTATTTATTCATTTAAAGGGTGAGAAGTTGAACAATGAACTTGAAATTGTGTTCAGGGGACTTTGTGATCTGATTACTGTAGCTGAGAGGTCCATCCAGCTAGTGTCCTATCTCCCCTGACCTCATCATGAGGTTTTGATTGTTTTGCTTCCATTAGCTTTTTAGTAGTCTGGCCCTTGCCTGAGGCCCTAAATGACAAGCCCTTAGCCTGGTCTTGGCCTGGCTGGCTCTTAACACCAAGAGGGAATAAGATGGGAACTCTGGGGGTTGTTTAATTCCTACTGTTTGCCACACTGTTGAGTAGTATGCTTGGCTCTTTTGATGCCTTTGATGAGTGATGGATGCTTTTGGATAGTGTCTGTCTGGTGTTCCCCTCTGGTTCCCTGATCATAACTCTTGACCCTTGCTGTCTTCATTTTTATTGACCTCCACAATCATAGGACTTCCCTTCCTTGTATTCTCCCCCACTTTTTTCTTGGGTGATGGCAGCGTATAAAACCATCCCTAAAGGGGAAGGCAAGAGGCAAGCAATAAAACAACCAGTAAATCCATGAGAAAAGGGCCGTTGAGCAGCTTTGCTTCTCTAAGGTGCTGTGCCAAGCTCCTGCAGTGTGGGAGCTTCCCAAGCCAGGAGTTTGAGCCTGGGCTGACTTCTGTTGTGCAGATTTGTCCAGTGGCTCTCCTGGCCAGTACCAGTGCTGGCAGGAGCACTGCTCCGCCTTGGATGCTGGTGGGCTCGTCTGCAGGTACACACTCTGTCTCTCCATTGTGTTCAGTAGCCTCAGTTCAATGATTTAACTCCTTTTAAGCTTAGGAACCTGCTCAAGAGTTCAAAGGCTTCGTACGAGGTACAAGCAAAATGAAAGGCAGGACATATTTTTTGAGGTTGTAAAAAGCAAGGGTCTTGTTTGGATGCACGAAAAGCTCTGGAGTGGTTTAACTTCCTGTACAAAGCACGGCTTTATAGCTACTGCCACTTCCATTTTTGGGAAGATGTGTTTAATTACAAGCCACTGCTGTTACTGCTGGAAACACATTTCCTAACATTAAACAACCCATCCTGAAAGTGGAGATGTGGGGAAGGCTTTTAGCAAAGTGAGCGTAGCCCTCCCTGGTTTGCTACTCCACAGTGCTTCACTGTTGGTGGAGTCCTTAATCATGATACTCTTCTTGGTTTGTACTTCCACAGTGAAGTGTTGAATATGATTGTGGTGGTTGTTGTGGGGTTTTTGTGTGTGGCTTTTTTTTTCCTCCCCTCTTTAGCCGGGGTTAGGGAGAAAAAAATCATGACATAAAATGCAATAAACAGTAACTAACAATAATAATAAAAATCCTAAACCCTAGAAAGTTTATTTGTAGCAAAACAGAATAATGCAAATTAGTTGTGCATAGTTAAAAGCTTATAACCTCAAGGAAAAATAATAATTTTCTGGTCTGTATGCATCAGTAATTCAACATCAGGTGTTTTAAGCGGTTTTTTGTAGTTTGCAGGAATTTGTTAAGACAATTTGGTTGTTTAACAGAATACTATCGTGGGCCTAGGGAAAAGTCAATGGTTATCAGTGAAAGACGCAGTGCTCAGCAGCACCGGAGGCAAAGCGCTGGTGCAGAGCCAATTCAGCAGGATTTCTTAGCTCAGCTGTTTTTTGTTCGGTAGCTTTGTCTTATTTCCTGTTCCTGGGGGTGAGGCGAAGGGGCGGAGAGAGAAAATGTGTCTTTAATCAGATACAAGTTGGATTCCTCTCAGCCACTGGCTGTGTTACTAGCTTAAAACACACCCGCACTTTTTTTTTTTCCTTTCTTTTTCAAGCAAGCACAGCCAAGCGATGACACCTCCCTCTTAAACCTTCCAGTTCCTTCCTATTGGTTTTATGAAATGTGGGTGGGTCAGTGCCATTTGGATTATTTATAGTTTATTTATTAAAACAAAAGTTGCATTAATTGGTCATCCATGTGCTAAGGGAGTGACTGCGGAGGGTTCCTGTCTGGGTGGATTGTTGTTAGCTCTGATTCTTCACCCCTGGGCACCCTCTGAGTGTTCGTACTTGATGGAAGGTGGTTATGGCTTTGCAGGCAACTCTGTTAAGCACCCAAAAATTCATCTCACCGGGGTGTTTTTGTTATGACTTGCTTTGGTGGAGAAGCTGTGAAATTTCTGTCAGTTGTCAGTCAGTGCCCCCTGGTCTCTCTGTGTCTGCAGCCTTATTGACAGTTTGCAGGAGAGGAGATGGCATATGTTAGAGCATCCTACCTTACACATTCTTCCTGATAATTGCAGTCATTTAAAAGAAGCTTAACTCATCCAAACAACACTTAGATTTATGTTTACTTTTCTTCCTGGGGTTTGTTTTTTTTTGTTGTTTGTTTGGGTTTTTTTGTTTGTTTGTTTTTTTAATTATTATTATTATTATTTATTTTTTTCCTTTCCTCCTTAACTTGCAGCATGTGTTGGTGGAGCTGCAAGTTGAGAGTTGTCTGGGGGCACACAGTGATGGTGCAACTCTTCCCATGAAACTTAATTCTTTTTGTAGCTAAGAGGTGTTGCTGAAAGTTGCTGTGGACGTCAAGTGAAATTCTTGCCCTTGTCACTTGTGGGTTTATTTATTTATTTTTTTTACTTTTGGGAAAAAAAGTAATTGCTTTGTAATTTTTATGTAAGGCTGATGGAGTGTTCCTGAATCAAAGTGAAAAAGGAATTCTAACTTTTACTTAGTTTTTAGTTGCTGCAGGGCTGGGCATGCGATTGGGAGAGAATAAGGTGTTCAGTCTTTGTTAATACAAGACTGTCCATTTCCTCCATGTTTAAGCAAATTGTCTCATCAAACCTCTAATTACAGCAATCTAACTTTTTTAGAATGTCAGCTCCAACACTCCAGTATTTGTGTACTTCTGACTGGTTTAAAATTGTTAATGAGGGTCTAGATACAGAAGATGTGGTCAGCTAAAAGCATGGAAGGGTATTGCATAACAACATATCAATTTAGGAATGAAAATGTAGTTTGGGTGGGGTCAGATTCTGGTTATTTCTGACACTCTAGCTTAAATGACACTTTTTATTGCAGATTGAGCACTGAAGATCAGAACAAAAATAACCAGGTTTTATTTTCCTTTTATTGCCAGCCATCAGGGTTTTTTTTTTTCTTTTCTGTTTTGTTTTGTTTTTATTTTTTTGCAAGCTAAGCAAGAATTGCTTTTGCAGCACTGTCAGATTTTTGTGCCAGCAGATACAGTAGCTAATTTATAAAAAACCTTTTTTTCTTATTTCAGGACTACTTTTGGCAAAAATTAATTTGTTAAAAGGCTGTCCCATCTTGCATTCATTGCTAACTTAAGGTTGGTAATTGGAACCTGTGCTAGTGTAGTTTGGGGTTCGAAGAGCTGGGCTCTGTAGCCACAGCCTAGTTATTATATCTTCATTGACTTTGTATCCCTAGGGTCTGAAGTGCATACTGTGGTTCTGAAAGTGGCAATAAGCAGTTCTTCCCTAATGATTTTAGGGGAGCTTTACACAATTTTTTTCTGCCTCAAGGGTGGGAAGAGACACTGTGAGGTTAGAAGGGCTCTCAGTAGTTGAAGTGGTTCAGCAGATGTACAAGTCTGACCTGGGCTGTACTATACCCTCCTCAGGCTGGGTCCTCTTGTTTGAAAGAGCTGTCTGTGTACACTTAAGTATGAGATACGTGGCTGTGAGAGGGCTGGGATTTGAGAGTTTGAAGTTAACATCACTGCTTTTTGCTTAAAATGAAAGTGTGTTGCCCTTTGGCAAGGCCAGAGTGTCACAGTTCTGATCCAAAGAGCACACGGCTAAAATACAGTGCTTAAAAATCTAGTGAATACTTGTTCTGATTTTGGATGTTCTCTTCTGTGGTATTAGTATTGCAGGTCTTCAGCCTAAAGTGCCCTGACATCACTGTGAAGACAGAATGAGTGGATTTATTATTAATAGTAATAGCTCACTGTTCATGACATCTCCTCACCCTTTCCCAGATAAAAAGTTTTGCAGCTAAAATGTTAATCTTAGTTCTATAGGAGTTTCTCTATTTTTTGGAAAAAGCACGTGTCCTTTAAAGTCATGTCCTGATAACCTATTGGTTGAAATCCTGCTTGAGTTTTGGAAACTGAAAACTGCAGAAATAAATTGAATGCTTGTTGGGACATACTGGGAATATCCATCTGGACAGTTAAATTGGTATAAGCATGAGTTTGGTCCTTGCATTCTTTTAGGATGTCATCCATGAACTGGAGCCTTATTGTGACATAAATAAGTCACTAATTGCCTGTCCTGTGACTTGGCTTGCCATGCACCCCTCTAGCTCCTTTGAGGCAAAATAATCCTGGCAAAAAGAAAAAGATCAGACCCTAACAGGTATGCAATTGAAGGCAAGAGACAATTGTTAGTAGTGGTGTCTTGGAGGGAATAAAAAAACCCCACCGGTTTATTTGTAGTTTTGAAGTCTCTGCTGTCATCCAGAGAAGGGCAACAAAGCTGGTGAGAGGTCTGGAGAACATGCCTTATGAGGAGCAGCTGGGGGACCTGGAGTTGTTTAGTCTGGAGAAGAGGCTCAGGGGAGACCTTGCTCTCTACAACTACCTGGAAGGATTAAAAAAAATCTTCTATACTGGAGGAGTGGAACAGGCTGCCCAGGGAGGAGAGTCACCATCCCTGGAGGTGTTCAAAAAATGTGTAGACGTGGCACTTCAGGACATGGTTTAGTGGTTGTGATAATGTTAGGTAGGTGGCTGGACTTAATGATCTGGGAGGTCTTCTCCAACCTTAACGATTCTGTGATTCTGTCCCAGAACAGCATGACAAATCCGCTTGCTTGCGCAGAGCGTGCCTTCCGTCCCTTAGCAATAGCTGGACCAAAATGAAGGTGTGAAGACCTGTTGTTACAGAGCGAATTCCTGATTTTGGAATGACAAAGAAAATGGCTTGAATCTACTCCACTGGTCAGGAATCTGTTCAGAGATCTCATGTGCTGCTTTGGCAAGTGTCTTGCATCTTCACCTGGTATATGCCCCATGCCTGCTTTGATGTGAGGGTGCATGGCTTAGCATGGGCCATGCTCTTGGAGGGGAAGGGTGCTGTGCTCTCTGTGGCGTGCTGCTGGCTTCTGTAACAAATCAGAGCAGGCAAGAGATAGCACCCATCTAGAAGAGAAAATGGGAGTCAGAAGCTTCACTGACTTTTGTAGAGATGTCGAATTAGGTTGTGTCTTTTAAGTTGGTATCAGGGTCTAAAGATTGGCTAAACAAATGGAGAAGTAGAGAAGCTTTTTTTTTTTTTTTTTTTCTTGTTACTGGCTGTGCAGGGCTTTCTGATGAGCTGTTTCAGATGCCTCGCTAGGCCTTCTCCACAAGAGCAACAGAGAGAAAAACAGATTAAGAGAGCTGGATCTGGAATGGTGAGAAATAGGCTTATCTGAACTGGAATGTCTTCTTTTCACTTGGCTGGTTAATACAGTCTGTGGGAAAAAAATGCGTAGCAAAGTTGAATATACTCAAATGACAGAAATGGCTTGATAACCAAAGAATATAGTCAGTGCAGTATCTGAGTTGGTATTTGTATTTCAGATCAGAAATCCTTACTATTAGAATTTCACAAGGAGTTGGTATCTTCATGGCATTTATGGTGGAGAAGATTGGGTAGCTGAGCAAGCAAAATTAAAGGTTGAAGGCTATGTTAGAAGAGGGTGACTTTGTTTTTGGTTGTGCATAGTTGGTGTTAAATAAAATCAAACCCACCTAAATCCTCCTTGAAAAGCATCACATATACCAAACATACTTGACTAGCAGCTCTTCAGCTGCTGGAAGTAGTGTTTCTTTATTTGTGGAATTCATTTGGAGACTGTGAAGGGAAAGAGGAAAAAATGAAACTTCTATTTTTTCTGGATACTCTTAGTTATATATAGTTATAACCCTTGCATGTGAGCTGGGTTTAATATGAAATGTGCCTTAAGCTTTTTGAAACCAAAAACGTTCAGAAGATTTGTGTTAAGGGTGCATGTCAGCCAGTTCACGCAGATCTTCATCTGCCGTCTTGTCTTCTGCCTTCAGCAGGGGTTAAGGATCCCTGCTGGTTGTCGGATAGGTTGTTAGGTATGTGTGTAACACACCAAACCCAAGAGGATTCCCTTGGGAACAGGGAAGCTGGCTCACATTCTGACTGGAAGATGAGGCTGGATTGCTGTGTTGTGAATCCCTCAATGTTCCATCCTCATGACTTCGGTGATGGAATAAGGGCTCTTCTCAGGACGTTGCACAGAATACCCAAGACAGTCTGCGAGTAGGGTAGAGGACAGGAGTAACAGCCAGAATGACTGCAACTACTTAAAGAAATAGGAGAGAAAGAAATGACCAGCACAGTAATGCAGGCAAGTACGTATTGCTGTGCCTGGGCAGAGCCGATGGCACAAAATGGGGGACAACAATGTGGGTAGTAGAAAGGGCATTAAAAAGGAGAATGTCCTCCCTGGTGTTAAATGTTCTTGTACCCCACTTTTTAAATAGTCTTTCTGGAGAGCATAATAACTCCAGTTCAGTGTGTGATCTGTTTTGCTTGGCCCAGGTTAGCCCTGCGCTGGGCTAGTGAGACCACTCTTTGAATATCATCTATAAGAAAAAGCAAGAGAGAATGGTGAGTGTAGCTAAAAACTTCTAGAAAGCAGCCTGTCAAAAGAGTTAAAATTGGAGAGTGATAGATGATGTCATGTCCAAAACTCTTCAGGTAGCACAGGGTGGTGGGACTGAAGTTGCAGCATGGGAGGTGGGCAGTTGTGTAACTGAAAGAGATGTGCTCTGGTCCAGAGGTCAGGAGGCTGCAGGATCTCCTGGTACAGAGAAGTTTGAATATCCTAACTCAGTAGTGCCCTAGAAACAGCCTTCAGGTGTGTGTGGGAGTGCAACCTGGAAAAACAGGACCACAAGCACTAGGCCGTTCCATGGTTCTGTTGGTGTGCAGAGCTCACTGTTGAAATACCACTCTTATTTTCTTTTTTTTTCTTTTCTTTTTTTTTTTTTTGCCTTGAGTTCCTTCAGGATGCTGCAAAGAAACTGCAGAGTTGCATTCCTATGCTTACCAAGGTCTAGAAGCTATTTGCATGCCAGTATTCTGGAAATAGGTATCAAAACCTTGAATGACCAGTGTTTGAAAGCACCACGATTTCTAGTTGTGGCTTCTGGAAAGAGCACTGTACACACATCACCTTCAGCATGTTCATGACAGGCCAGCTCGTTTGATGTGGTGTGTAACTGCAGCACCAGGAGTTGAGTACATGTCTCTGCTCAGGTCTGTGCCCTCACTACCCTGAGGTAGTGTTGGCTTCGGGTGTAACAGAAAGCTCTTAAGCTTTAGCTGTTGCTGGGATCTTGGGACCTTGGGATCTCATCACAGGGCAAACTGTCCTTGCATGTCTGCAAGCAGAGCAATCCTCGTTGACTGGGAATTAGGAAGTTTCTGGAAGCAACAGGGAAATCTGGAAGTGGCAGCTTTAAACTCCTGGTCTTTCCTTATCCTCATGTCCTTGCAAGAGCACTAAACCCTAGTATGATGCAACTTCATTACTCTTGAATTATCTATGGCAGTAATCATAGAATTGTTTTGGTTGGAAGAGACCAATGAGATCTATTCCCACTGTTAGTCCAGCAATGCCAGGGCACTACTAACCCATGTCCCTCAGCACCACATCTCCACATCTTTGAAACCCCTTCAGGGACAGGGACTCTACCACTGTCCCAGGCAGCCTAGGCCAGCCCTTGACAACCCTGGAGGGGATGAAATTGTTCCTCTGGTCCAACCTAAACCTCCCGTGCTGCAACTTGAGGCCATTTCCTCTTGTCCTGTTACTTGTTCCTTGGGAGCAGAGACTGACCCCACCTTCTGTGAGGGAGTTGTAGAGAGTGAGGTTGTCCCTCCTGAGCCTCCTTTTTTCCAGGCTGAACAACCCCATTTCCCTCAGCTGCTCCACACCAGACTTGTTCTCTATACTGTTTGTGAGCACTATCACAACCAGTGTAGTAAGCTAAAGGGTTTACAGTTAACGTGCTGTGAGCATGGCTTAAGATCTTGTCTTCATGTAACTGATCACTAGATGTGCTGGGAGGGCATTACCACTCTCTGAAGCTGCTCTACTTGACGCTCTGTTTGCAGTGGGAGCTGGGTCAACTTGGCTGTGGCATCCAGCTTTACCCCACATTTCCCCTTGAAGGACTTTGCCAATGGTGCCAGCTGATGTAGCCATCGCCTGTTCTGCTCACTGAAGTGTCTGAGGTGGCACAGTGAACCAGATGGGCAGCTCAGCCCACCCTGCAAAAATGGATTTCTTTCCCTCCAGCCAAATCAGTTCTTTCCCCATCTGGTTAATCGCTCAGCCGTGGGGAAAGCTGTGCCAGTACAGAGGGGGTGTGATGTGAAGACGGGAATGAGTTCCTAGAGGGGTGTAGGAGGATGAACGTTGGCTTTTAAGCAGCTTTCCTGCTGCTTATGAAACCACAGGCTGGGCAACCACAACTCCTTGTGCGGTGGTGTCTTGCTGTATATACCAGCACTTCAGATTCAGCGTCGCTTGCTTTCTTCTGCTGTGCTCTCCATGCAGCTTTGTCCTTGAAATTCCTGCTTGGAGTATGTGTGCTGCTGCCAGCCCAGTGCATGGCAGCCCTGTGGTGTGGAGAGCCTCTTTCCAGATCCGCTGGGTCATCATAACTCTGAAACCAGTGCTATGCTGGCCTGCAGTTGGGCCCATCTTCCAGAGTTTGTCCTCTTCAGAAGAGGCTGCCGTTCTTGGAGGTGTGGTGGGAATCCTGGTGTGTGCTCCAGCAGCCAACAGTCAAGCACTCGCGCGCTCTGGGCTTGGTTTACTACCTGTGACCTTGTTTGAATTCAGTGAGGCAAGAGCTTGAACAGACACAAGGACAAGACAGGTTCCAGACAATCAGAGCGTTCTTGTGGCAGGAGTGTCCTGGCAGTAGTCCTTTTGTCCCCTAAATCCACCCCATTTCCACATGCCTTTGGAAGCAATCTTCTGTTGCTCTGTTCCTCGCAAGTATTTAATAGAATAAAAGTATTTGCTACAAGGTACGAACAATATCCAAGTCATTGCTACTGAGCAGTGTATTTGATATCGACCTACACATTTTAGATAAATTTCAATAAAGTTCATACTAAGTAGTTTTATAGTCCATTACTTTGGCCCAATTTGTGAGTATCAAAGTAATGTGTTTTCAGATGAATTGCCTTCATTATCCTACTCATACAATTAATGTATCTTCTCACGGTTACCTTGTCCTGTGCTTTGTTTCTCTGAGAGGCATAACAGCATTAAATATATAGAAACAGCTTTTACCTGGAAACCTAATGGGCTTCCCAGAGCCCCGAGTATGTTTCTTAGAAACCATAAAGGCTTTCAGCTTATTTTTCTTGGCTGCTTACCTCGGAAGCATTCACACCAACCTAATCAGGAGGGAATGAAAAAGTGGAATTACTTGTTGAGGGTCAGGTGTTACCGGGAAGAAGGGCATTTCATAGCTTGCCCCAGGCTGTGGCAGAAGCTGGTACAAAGCAAAAGGAAAAGGGGGTGATAGGGAGAGAAGGATAGCTAGTGAGTTCATAGGATGTAGTGATGAGTGTCGGAGGTAGGGTGAGGAAGAGGAGGTGGCCATCCTCCACCCTCTTGCTGGCCGCTGACTGCAGGGCTCTGGCACTGCAGCCTGGCATGCTTTCTGCTCCAGGACCCCTCACCTTCAAGATTTTCAATTTAAAACCTCAGAAGTCTTGTCTGTCTGCTTGCACAGCTCAGTCACTGCCTACCTTGCAAAACTGTACTACAGCATATGACAACATGTAGGCTTTTCGGGGCAAAGATGTGGTTTTAGTAGCGTAGCAAGTACTTAATGTAGTGTGTCACAGCCATGGTGTGAGGAAGCCTGTGTGAGCTCTTGGGATCAGCCTGCTGGGAACGCACTGCTAAGCCCCTGACTTCTTCACGCCCTCTTGGGCTGTGCTTCTCAACTGCCTGGGAGATTTTATTCTTCAATGGGAAAGGAGCAGCCACATCTGGATTGTTTTCTGTATGTTTAACTGGCAGTGTCGGTGTGAAACGGTTGGTCCTTGGTCTGTGTCATAAACATCACTGGCTACCAAAATTAGTGCGTTGCCTCCCACTTCCTAGAAAACACTGGGATGTTGTGCTGGAAGCTCGGGGACATCTGGTGCTGTCAGAGCAATCTGTCTGTGGAGATGCTATGCTGACGATGCCCTGGCCAGAGTAAGATTTAAAATTATCTGCTAATAAGCTTTTAAAACAACGTTGGCGTAGGTCCTTAGGAAAAAGGGTGGAAGGAGACTTTGGAATTTGATTTTTCTTCCTGACTTTAAAAAATATAAAGTTACAAATGTTAGTTTGTTCTAATATTGACTTTTGAAGGCGATCCAAAGCAGGAAGAGCTGGAATCTCCAAAGTGGTGTGAACTGGTCTTATGGACTTGTAAATACTTCAAACCCTTTTTTTTACTGCAGCTATAGTTGTGGTTATTGCTTTGTTGTGCTGTACAGCATCACAGTGTTAATCTAGTGATCCATTGTAGTTCATTATCTTTGTTTTTGAACTACTGGTTTCAAAAGCAGAACTATTTTAGTAGTTTTACTAAACTTTTCCCATAATCATATTTGCTGTTCCATTGGGATGTCAGTGTAAGACTAACAGGAAGGAAGGGCTCAATGACAGCTTCTACCAGATACCTATGTGCAAATCTGCTTTTCCCTCCTATGTAAATGTTAAAGGAAAGTGGAGTAGATACGTAAGCTGTTAAATATGAACCAGATGGATTTTCTGGCTTTTATAAGACTTATTCACTTTACCTTTTGTACTTCCAGAGGTGAATTGGATGAATGAGTAGATTGAATGAGTTGAGTTGAACTTGGCTTCTGGTTTGACAAAGCATTTGGAGCAGTGACTCATGGTGGATCTGAGAAAACTGGCAGCTTGCTGGTGCTGTTGCAGTCGAGATGTTCCCCCAGACCTTGGGCTGTGGCTCAGCTGGTTTAGGAGCACAGGCCGGCTGGCTCTGGGGGGTGGCAGCTGAAATTGGAAAGGGGTTATCTGCTCCCCCTCCAGCCTCATGGGTTGAGTGCCTCCATTCATTACCTGGGAGGTAATGCTTTGTAGAGCAAACATTGCCTGTCTTGTCATTGCTCTGATTAAAAAATACTGTGGCTTTTGGGTAGATCTTGGTATGATTTTTGTTTGGTTTTGGTTTTACTTTCTAATGAAAACATACCTGTATATTGTCAGAGCAAGCAATTTTTAAAACTTGTCACCAATTGAACCAAAACATGACATTTCTGAGACACTATAACCTTAACTTACACCCAATGGCCAAGTTGTGTGTTTAATAGCATCCCTTTTAATTTATTTTCAAAACATGTTCCAACAGCATTACTAAAAGCAGTTGTATTCATATAGCTCTTTCCTTCTTTTAGAAATGACTGCTATTACTGCATGCAACGTGAACTTCAAATGGGACCCCAAAAGCTTGGAGATAAGAACACTGGCGGTCGAAAGATTACTTGAGCCTCTTGTTACACAGGTAGGAAAGAAAAGGGGGGAAGGATGATTACCTGTTTTGATGAATTACTTCAATTAAGTGATTTTCTAAGCTTAAATTCTAGAAATAAACCCACTACAAAACTAAAGATGGAAAAAAGCATACAAGTAATTTCTTTGTTCAGTTTTATTGTAACAATCACTGGGCACGAATCTAGAAAGACTGTACTGCTTCAACACCTAGCAAGACACAATATTTCAATTAGAAGTGCAGAAACGTGTGTTGGTAACTAATGTTCCATTGCTGCTGTGCTGTTTCTCAGCTGTGTTTTGGGTGATATTCTGCTGGTTTTTGTGTGTTTGGTGTTTTTGTTTGTTTTGGTTTTGCTTTTGCTTTGAGTCTTTAAAAAGCTGTGCTGTATTGGGGAACAACAAAAGTCCCTGGTGTTGCAGGGTAAGGGTGGGGTCTGTACCCCCACTCCTGGCAGTGAAGCCATGAGTGCTTGCCAGAAATAGGATCTCTTAAGTTTTTTCTTTACCCATGTTTAGAGTTCCCTTGGAATGAGGTTCAAATAAATGGTGAAATGTGTGGTGGAGGATGTTTGCAGCCTGTCTAGAATGGCTTTGTGTTGTAACTAGATCACTGACCCCTCCTAACCCAGTAGCACCAGAGGAGTAGCTTTTAGGGCATTTGTTACTCTTTCAGTATGCCTTTTACAAGGCATGCATACTTTCTTTTAATTTCTGCCTACACTTTATGCTGGGTTTGTGACTAAAAGCTCATTTCTGCCTGGAGCATATGGCCCACTGAAATGCACTGAGGAATATCATAAAGCTGGAGTAAGTCTGGTGAATGTAAGCTATGTGTATGGGGCATTTTGAAGATTCTTGGAAGAGACTTTCTAGGAGGTCTGGAAGAGAAGGTGCCCTGGAGACAGGGAACTCCTTTTCTTTAGCATTGTTTTCCTGCAATACGAAAACTTAAAAATGACAGTATCAACTGGACACAACTCCTCCTAAGCACAAACTGCAACAATCAAGTTCTGTTTGCAGTATTAAGATCCCTTTAGTGGCCAAGCTGCTCTCTGTGTTCCCTCCAGGTATTTGGATGGGCAGTTGGATCATCTACAACGTAGCTTTTTACCTGGAGTTACTTTCCTTGAGAGAAATTGTCCTAACTTGGCAAATTTAACTCAACAAACTCCTTTATATAACCTTTTTGTCCAACTGAAGTGTCTGAACTTATTCCTCAAGTGGCACAACCTGCTGTACTGGCAATCCCAAATTTTGTGAATGACGTGACTGATAAAATACAGAGGAGGAACATTGCCTTGTTGCAACTTGTTCTTTATTTATAGTACATGATGAACCGAGACTACCCAATACAAATGCTCCCCAGGAACTGACAGCGGTATTCCCAGCTGATGGCTTTTCCAATCTGAATCAACCTCCTGAGAAGATGGAATCAGCTCTGAGAACCTTTATGTCTGCAGTCCTTGAGCTTTCCAGAGGAGTGTTGTAATTTAACGTCCCTCTGAAGTAGCTTTGTAGTGTTTTCCTAGACTTAACAAAAAGGGGGGTGTGTGCGCGCGTGTCAGGGAAAGGCAAAGGGAAAAGTGTGTCTGGAGTTTGACATCAATCTGTGCCTAATTGAAGGGGATGAATCCTGAATTAACAGAGTAGCCATGGTGACCAGCTCCTAGCAGAGTTTCAGTCTACAACTTAAAACTTTGAAGTATTTCTTGATTACAGGTTGACTGTGATGGTTCAGTTCTGGTTGTGTTAGTGGAATAACGAGCTTTAGGGAGCCTTTGCTCTGCATTTGGTCTGTTGGCTGCAGTACTGTTCTGGCCTGAGAAGATACTGCATTGCTAGATTCCTGTAGATAATGGCTTCAACCTTGTTTGGGGTCCTTTATGCCCAAAGAACTATCCCAAACTAATTATCCCGACTTGGTTTCTTTTTCCATGGTGCCAGATAGCTCTGGCTTGTTCCTGAGATTGCAGTGTATCAAAAATACAAATAGATCTCCATTCTTAAAATCAAATTTTCAGGTCTGTTGCTGATAAATCTCTAAGCAGCTAAATTTATAATGCTAATCTAAGCAATCAGGAAGCATAGTAATGTTTAAAGAGACGTGAAAAACACTTGTTTGTGAGTTTAACCTTTGGAGATAGCAACAGTGCAGATACTAGTTATATGATGTAGAAAAAAATTACATGTGGCCTTGCTGTCAAATCAAGCTTCTAATTTGTTTGGATTTCCCCCCCCCCCCCCAATCTGTGCCTTTAGGTAACCACCCTGGTGAACACTAGCAACAAGGGCCCCTCTAATAAAAAGCGAGGGCGTTCTAAAAAGGCCCATGTTTTGGCTGCATCAGTTGAACAAGCAACGGAGAATTTCCTGGAGAAAGGAGACAAAATTGCAAAAGAGAGCCAGTTCCTGAAAGAGGAGCTGGTAGCGGCTGTGGAAGATGTTCGGAAGCAAGGTAAGAGCTGTGTCTGAGAGCTTGGAAGACTATGTTCTCTTGGAGGAAGCAGAACTGTTCTCATTTCACTTTTGCTATTATTTCTAATAACTCTGTTCCTCTGCTTGTGTAGATTCTCAGCTAGTCTTCCTTGAGGAATAGACTGAACTGGGAAGAACTGGAAATTGTATGTCCCAAGTAGAGATGGAGAAAAGAAGCAGAAGGACTTATTCTTTCAAAAATATTTAAAACTTGGTTTAGGCTAAAAAGTAAACTTCCCCCCGACCATGTATATAGCCTATAAATGCTGTGGAACATGATCTCAGATGTGTCAATAACTTCAATATTTGAATGTGTACAAACCAGCATTGTAGGAGGAAGAGCTGAGTGTTGACTTGACAGAGCTGGGTGTCTTGAATATGCAAAATATAAACAGCAACAAACAGAATGTGAGGACCTTGATTAAATATTCCAGGCTTCCTCCCCCACAGCCAGTGTTGGTTTTTATCCTTTTCTCTTCTACTTTCTTGGAGAAGACCTGCAAGAAAAGCCCATAGAGCTGGCTTACTCTAAAGTAAATATTGTTGCTCATAAATCATTTATCATTCTTCCAGTCGTGAGCCTTTTCTATGCTTCAGTGAAACCCAGTCAACTGGTATTAATGGTGATGGCTGCTGCTGCTGCAGAAAAGGAAAACTCATTAGCATTAATTACTTGTTTGTAGCTGAAGTTGCACAGTGATGAAATATTAGTTGAAAATGGTTCTAAGTCCTCGATGAGCCTGGTTGAGAGACCAAAGAAAGATCAACATAAGAAGGCTGCAATATAAGGGGCTAATTGAGTTGGCTTAATTTAACAACAACAACAAACAACAGCAAGAGAGGCCTCTTTGTCCTGAAGCCTTTAATTCTTGGTGCTTACTTGCTGCTCCCAGTCGAGAGTCAGAGCTCAGCTCTGAGCACCTTCAAATGAGTCATAGTGATATTAGTGGCTGAGGGAGCTGTACTCAGTCCTTGGGACTGGGAAGTTCCATTAGCTGCATTTGTAGCTGCGTATTGCAGTGAGGAGGAGAAAAAAAATCCAGCCCTTTTCAGCATGACCCTCTTACTTGTTTCTTGGCATCTGCTAAGAGAGAGACTACACACAGACTTGATGCCAAAACCTCCGTGCTTTGTTGACCTCTGACGGAGAAGGTGGAGCTCATAGCTGAGAAGTGCTGGAGTGGAATAACTTCCCACCTTAATGTTGATTCACTTACTCTCTTTTTAGCATTTGCATGAAATCTGGTGCACAGTGAGGATAGTTGTGTCTGTTTCCTGAAGCTGGGCGGGTGGTGGTTAGACTGGAGTGATTCAACTGAATATGACATAAGGAACAGCTTCTTTCCTCTGGGGGTGGCAGATCCTGGCCCAGGCTGCCCAGAGAGGCTGTGGAGTCTCCTTCTCTGGAGAGATTCCAAACCCCCCTGGTCACTGCAATCCTGGGCCCCCTGCTCTGGGTGACCCTGCTGGAGTAGGGAGGTGGCACCAGATGATCCCAAGAGGTCCCTTCCAACCCCCGCCATGCTGGGATTCATGCCCACCACTGCTTGTGGGGATGCAGTCACAGCAAGGGCAGTGTGACCAGGGATAAAAGCCTGTGTCATGGTGCCAGTGTTGTCAGGTTTAACAGAGCAGCTCCTCATAAGGGAATCAAAAAAACAAATAAACCTTTGAGGAAATTAGAAGCAAATGTTGAAAAATGAGGTACAACAGAGGGAAGGTTTATTGCTGCCAACACCCAGGGGAGGACTGCAGGTCTCAGTGTAACAGTAAGGAGATAGAAACTCAGTGTATGTGTTTATATAGTCTGTGCAATTCATAAGCGTTTCCAGTACTGTGGTAGACCAGTTGAACTCATGAACTGGATAAATTAGTGAAGTAGCCTGTTCATGTGCTTAGCAAAGCTTCCAAGTGTTGGTGCCTTTTACAGAGGTGGGGAGGAGAATCTGTGTGACTTGGTCAGCAGTAGGGTGACCATGAACTGGCAGCATCTGTGTGTCTGATGGCAGCAGTGGGATTGTAAATGGATAGCACAATTCATCTTCAGCAGAAGGCAGGAAAATAGAATTAATAATGCTTCTGTTTAGAGTAGGGAGCGGTTTAGTTACCATAATAAAAAAAGATGAATGAATGTAGACAGAGGTTATGAAGATGATTAGGACAATAGATAACTTGTCTCATCAGAGAAAATTAATTTTTTTTTTTTTTTAGCCTAGCAAGAAGAAGATTGAGAGGGTACACGATTTTAGTGAGCACACTTGTTCATAAAATCTCATTTGTTGGGGGTAAAAACAAAGAAGTGAAAAGAGCTATTTAGAATGAATGATAGTATGGCTACATACTAAATCAATATAAGTGGATCTTCAAAGTCTTCCTGATTTTTAGTGGAAGAATAAATTACAACTTGCTTTAAATATTAAACAAGTACACGAAATGTCCTAAAATAAGATTCCTGTCCCTTTAAAGCTTTGGATTTCTGTTAACTTTTAAAGTGGTGAAACTTCTTAAAATAAATGTTTACAACAGTGGAAACAAAGCAACAAAGTGTTTCTCAGAATAGGTCCTGCAGTGGTTACAGGAGAGGCATAGTACCAGAGAGACCTCTGATGCAAATGCTACCGATTTCAGCATCGTTACAGGGTTTGTCTTCTGCCACTGGAATTTTGCTGGGTAACAGAAAGGGCAATATTGGCCTTGCCCAGTCTTCTCCCCTCACTCTAAGCTCTTCATAGGCCTTCACCTTCCTACGAAGAACTGAGGACTGACTGTAGGTTGAAATGGTCAGCTTTTCTGGTGCTGTTGGGAGATGTTTTGGAACCTAATCCATTTCTTACACAAACTGAACTGTGAGGCAGATTATGAAAGAACAAAACATTTTTTTCAGCTGTACTTCACACAAGATGTATGGCTTCAGGATTTCCAAGAAACCGGAGGAGGCCAGTTGCAGAATAAATGTAACACTGAATTCTTCATGGAAAATTCGACTTGAAAATTTGGTTGTGACCAGTTTGCACCCTTCCAGGAAATTAAGCTAAGATTTCTCTGTTGGTTTACTGCAAGAAAAATGCTTTAGGAGTATACCAATTGTACTAGAAACAGTCCTCTGCCAAGGACTTTGACAAGCTCTAACCTATGGGAGCTCTGAGACTGCTCTTGGCAAGCTGTAGGAGGAGCGTTGTAGGCACTATATGGATTTAATTGAAGATTAAGGAATTAACAAAGCTTTTGTTGGTGTAAGTATAAACTCTCATGTTGATATGGCATTACTGAGGGCCACAAAAATGATCTGAGGCTGGAGCATCTCTCCTATGAGGACAGGCTGAGAAAGCTGGGGTTGTTCAGCCTGGATAAGAGAAGGCTCCGGGGAGAATGTCTTGCAGCCTTTCAGGACTTCAGGAGGCCTGTCAGAAAGATGGGGACAGACTTTTGAGCAGGGCCTGTTGGGACAGGACAAGGGGTGAAGGTTTGAAACTAAGAGAGGGAGATTTACACTGGAAAGAAGGAAGAATAATTTTTTTGTGCTGAGGGTGGTGAGAGCCTGGCCCGCGTTGCTCAGGGAGGTGGTCAATGTCCTATCCTTGGAACCATTCTAGATGAGGTTGCCCAGGGCTCTGAGCAATCTGCTGTAGTTGCAGATGTCCCTGCTCCCTGCAGGGGCTTGGGCTAGGTGAGCTTGAAAGGTCCCTTCCAACCTAAACCAGTCTATGATTAGGAGGCACAAGCCTTGTCCTGCATAATAGAAAGCAGGGGCAGCCAGTTTTGATGCTCATGATGGACGTTGAAGGTGGCATTAGTGACAAGATAGCACTTCAGTATCCAGAATAAATAGAGCCTTGTAACTCTGATTCCGCATTTGCCTTCATTTGGTGGGGAGTAAGGAGCTTCTAAGGAGCAGAGGGATGGCCTGATGCTGCTTTTTGTATTCCTAATCCTGCTGGTGAAGCAAGCTGGAGATGGGCTATGAACTGGTAGGTGCTGAAGGGTACAAGGTGATCTGTGGATTTGAATTTCTGGCTTGGGGGGGGGTGGGGGGAAAGTGTTGTAGGCCCTCCCTGCCTGGCTTTCCCTCTCTTCTCTGTAGCTTTCCTGCTCTGTCAGTGTTCATATAAAGCAAGTCCTCTCTGTCATGGTCATCGTGTACTGGCGGAGGAGAATTAATAGTGCTGTCTGCAAGTGCCTGCAGACCCTGTGGGCATGGTGGGAATGAGACTAGAAAATGGTAATTTTCTTTTGATGGACTAAAATCTTACTATTTCTGAAATGGGCTTTGTTCCATTAGATTTAATTGAATTCTTAGTGCTTTACTGACAAGATCATACTATGGCTACTGTTGCCTCTTCTTTTCTCGACAATATTTTATTATCTTTCCCTTGTAATATCTAGTGAAAAATCTAAGGTTATATTGGAAAAACAGATTACTCATACAAGGATTTGTACCAGCTGTATAATCTGAGTCTCATAGTCTGACTCTTCTGTGGTGTGTTTCTTTTAACTCTTGAAATCCTGCTTTCAAACTTGCCCTGTTACCTCTGGTTTGATTCTGAAAATGAGAAGGTGATGCCGGGTCCAGTTTGAATGGCCAATGCACACACATAATGCAGGAACTAGGCCAGGGTGGAGTGTTCTCCTAGTCTTTGAATCTAGCTAAATTAACTACCCCATGTTGTTTTTTCCTTGTAAAAGACGTCTGAAAGCCAGCTTTCTTCAATTTGCAGACAAAAATATATATGCAACACTTTAAATATAATCTTCTGTTAATTCAGGGAAGCTGGCTATCTTTTGACACCCTGACAAGCTGTTTGAAATTCATGAAATCTTTTAATGTCTCTTGTTAAAATAAGAAGGAATAGCATTTTATTTCAAGCCTGGCTTGTAAGGTTGTGATTTAAGAGATGAGTAGAGGATAATTTTGGGATTTAACCTTGTTAGCAGTTTCTGAGATTCAGATGAAGTGAGTGGCCACCTCTTGAAATGGTTTTAAACAGGAAGTAAATGAATCACAGAATCACTGTGGTTGGGAAAGACTTTTAAGATCATCAAGTCAAAGTGTTTTAAAAATAAACCAAAACAACATTTCTTTCTTTCTGGGAGTTGGGGCATGTTTGGAATTTTACATATAAGTAAATAAGGGAGGAAACATTTATAGTGAATTTTGGTTCTGTCATGTAGCCATAAATCCTGAGGTTGTTAATCGATTTCATACTTGAGGTGGTGACATTCATTTCACTACTATTAGCCTCTTCCAGAAGGGATAAAGAAAGGGTCATGTCAGGGGGTTTATAATCTCATGGCTGGTTGCAGTTTTTCAGCGTTGGAGATGCATCGTTTCACCCATCTGGATATCTGAGGCTCTTAAAGCTTAATAAAATAGAGTCATGTTCCTGCAAAGGTTGGGTTGGGGACGGCTCGAGATTGATATTTATAGCTGGTCTGTACTTGGACAGGAGCTTTTTTTCATATGTCACAGGACTGAAGTAGCATATTTGTTTTTCATCTGAAAGTGTTGTATGCCACTCCTCGTTGTATTATTTAAGATGATGGAAGGGTGTTACATAGGAGGGAGCATTTGAACAAAACTGAGTGTCTTCATGTAGCTGCTTGGACAGGCTGGCAGCTGTTTGGGCTGTATTTAGCTATGAAGGTGGAGAGTGCTGGGGGGCGAGAAACTCTTCCAGGGCAAAATAGTAATTGCTTAATGATAAGTATGTGGATGGTTAACCCCAGGCTCTCCAGTTGTAGGTATTTTTGAGTAGTTAAAAACAGTGGTTAAGAAAAAAAAAAAAAGGTTGTAAAAATGAAGTTGAAGCCCTTCCCATCCCGGAGATATGCTGCACTGGTTGCCTGGCTGCAGGAGCAGGCAAGTTCTCAGCTGCTGTGGCACCCTGAGATTTTTGGTGCCGATCTCCCCCAGCCCCATTTGGCCCCATGGAGCTGTCAGCTTTCCCTTGTGAAGCACTATTCAAGGTTCTTTCCCTCTTATCTGAGACATGCTGGTTTTGATTTGGCATTTGGTTATGTGGCTGGGTTTTTTTGTGCGGCTTTGGGAAGCCTCTGACACAGCAGTTAATTATGACACAGTTTGCCTGATTTCTGGTCATCTCCAGCTGCCCGCAAACCTTTGGCCTTGAGTACCTTGTGTTTTTCTGAACTAAATCCTAGCTGTTCACCAAATGTTTCTGGAATGCAGAGAGATCCAAGAATAACAATGTGAATTCCAAAACTTGCTGCTGTATAGGAATTGTACTGGAAGCAAAATGCTGCCCCAGAAAGGGGAGGGGGAAGAAATAAAAAATTTACTCCCCTGACTATTTGCAGACGTGACTTTTATGCTTTGCAAATGCCTTCTGGAGGAATTTCTCTCCCTGTGTAAAGTGGCCTTTGCTTTTCATAGTTAACCAATTGCATTGTTACCATCTGAAACCCAAATTCTTTCCTCCTGCACCAGATGCAGCCCCACAGGCTATGAAATGTTGAAGCATTTGACTAAGCGGTGCCTTGCTCTGAATGCAAACCGGGGCACATCCAGCCAGGTCATTGCTCCGAGTTGTTTACAGTCCCATGAGCTATGGCAGTTCCTTCTGTGTTTACAGTACTTTCTGCTGCTTTCTGCTTAACTCCTACACGGGCACAAATCAAAGCTTTTGCTTGAGCTTTGAAAGCACTGTCATTTGTGAAATAACTGCAGTCCTGCATGTGATGGCGAAGACATGCTGAATTTGCCTCTGCAGGTGTTTTAACAGACTAGAATCCTCTGTACAGTGGGAAACAAGGACCAAAGTAACATTTCCTAGCTTTTCCTTCCTGCACAAGCTCCTCTACCCTGATACCACATGGTGACCATACTTAGGGGTAGCCACATGCCATCTTAATTGCTGGCTGTATTGAAGCTTTAGGTTGGCTTGCCCAGGAATGCTGACAGCCCGGTTGAAGTCAGCCTCCTTCTCCCCTGGCGCAGGTGACCTGATGAAGAGCGCTTCGGGGGAGTTCGCAGATGACCCCTGCTCCTCAGTGAAACGAGGGAACATGGTCCGTGCAGCCCGCGCCCTCCTCTCCGCCGTCACTCGACTGCTGATTCTGGCCGACATGGCAGATGTCTACAAGCTGCTCGTTCAACTTAAAGTAGTAAGTATGGGGTTTTTTGCCGCCTTTCGCTGGGCCGTGCCTAGCGCAGCAAAGTGGCTTTGCTTCGTGCACGTGTGAGCGGTCTGCGGCTTGTGTCAGAGCAGAGAGGTTTTAATGTTTTTCCTCTGAGCAAAATGTGTGCAGTGGATGTTTTTTCCTTGCTTTTACACTTGCGGTCAGTAGCTTTTGATGTTACATTCCACTTTATTCTGAACTTTTAGTATTGAAACTAAATGCCCCATGGTCTGCAACTGCAGGTGATAATCAACTTGGTTTCATCTTAAAGAAATAAATTGGCTTAATTATAATAGTACTCCTTTGTAGCTACTAGGGATGAGTAGCTTTGGTAGACTAAACAAAATGTGTGGAATGTTTGAGGAAGCCTTTTCTTTCTACAAGCAAGTGGGTGGGTGGGTTTTGTACAGAATTTGAAATTAAGTGGGATTTGATACTGGGTCTGCTTTTGTGGCAGGGCTTTGAGGACTCTTCTCATACCCTTTGGCCACTGCTGCAGCTATGCCAGGGCCCTGGGCTCCTTCACACTCTTGTAAATGAGTGCACTTGGCTGTCTCTGGTTGCTGGTGACTAGGAGATAGTAGCTAAGCCTTGAGTACTATTAGCCTTTCAAGTATCTCTCTCCAAAAAATAATAGGGGACAGAGGAAGATTGCTTTCTCTGTCTGCTATGAAGTACCTTCTGAATGACTTTCTGAACCGTTGACTGTATTACTTGGAAAAACATGTGAATATATTTTCTTTTAGGTGGAAGAAGGTATCTTGAAACTTCGAAATGCTGGCACGGAGCAGGATTTGGGGATCCAGTACAAAGCCCTCAAACCAGAAGTGGACAAGCTTAACATAATGGCAGCCAAAAGGCAACAGGTATAGTGATGGCAGATCTTTCATCTCTGCAGTATTTCTTTTTCAAATGAGAAAATAAAGCAGCCTTGCTGCTTTGGACTGTACCCGTTGCTGCTAATATTTTATTTTTGTACTTTATTCTGCCGGGTTCGGGACATCTGAGTTTGCCGGGTGAGCAGAGCGTCAGCTCAGTGCAGTGCACTGCCACTGACAGAGCTTGGTCTGGTAGTGTTTATGTTCATGCTGCAGTACCTTAATGAAATGCTGCTTTTCAAGACTTGCCCGTCCTGGTTTGCAGCAATGTGGGTGCCGGTAGGGAAAGAGCCAAGATGTCACTTGGTGCCTGGTGCCCTCACCACTAGACTGCATGTGTCCTTTGCGGCTCGCACGGGAGAACTGAGCATGTCATTTTAAACAGGGAGCAAAAGTCATGGCTGGGCACAGAATGCCAGCTCTTGCCAAGAAGGTGAGTGGCAGTGCTGGTTAGTCTTGTGCTGAGATGCCCATTTGGGAAGTGGTTTCAAATCCTGTTTGTTCTGTGTTTGGATACCTCATGCTTTACCTTAAATGGTCTGTAAAATTTGTTGTGTTCAACAGCACCATCGTGACTCATTTTTGTGTAGGTAAGTTTTCAAAAGAAAGCAGAGGTGTGGGCAGCCGCGTTTTATCAGAAATAGCATAATTCTTGTAGAGTACTTCTTGTTTGTTCTGCTGATATGTACAAACTAAAACCACTTATGCACCTCTGACACCGCTGGGGTTTTTTTGCACAGATTCATCTGTGCAAATAAACTGGGTACAGTCTAAAATGGATTGCTGGTTGGTTATGTATCTGAAATCTGATTGCAGTAAATGGGAGTAGGGTTGTGATGGCAATGCAATAAATGTTCTTAAACTGCTTTGTGATGGATTGTTCCACGCTATGGGAAGTGGTTGTACTAAATCTGTAAATCTGTAAGCCTGCTTGGAGTGCCCTCCCTGCTTAGTATGTATCTAAGAGAGGTCACATATTGCCCATTCATTTTGAAGAGCCTGTCAGATGATT
Organism: Megaceryle torquata; assembly: GCA_024611175.1. Classification (NCBI taxonomy): domain Eukaryota; kingdom Metazoa; phylum Chordata; class Aves; order Coraciiformes; family Cerylidae; genus Megaceryle; species Megaceryle torquata. The sequence continues at coordinate 2,692 of JANIJG010012777.1, read as the reverse complement.
CCCTCCTCCCCCCGCTTTTCTCAGTAAGTCAGTCCTCCACTTCATTTTCATCACCTCTTCATTAGATTTAAGAGGTAACTTTAAAATTATGATACTGCTAATAACTATGTTCATTCTGCCTTTTATAAACTTATTGCTCGTGCTGGACTTGGAAGCTTTATCTAATCATAGTGCCTCTATTCCAAAGCAGAGGTGATGGTGCTTTAGAGAATTGCAGCAGTGAGCGTTTGGGGAAAGACATATGGACTTGCTTCCTAATCTTAAATTAGTGGTAGTTAGTCATTGGATTAATTTTGTCTCATTGGAGCTGAACAAGGAGTTGAATGAGATGATATACTTGGTTCTTCTAAAATTAAGTACCTGAGCCTCTTGAGGAAAGTAACCTCCATCTTCTAGGTGTGATTAAAGAAAACATTCTGGTTGTGAGTCTTGGAGTTTAAAGAAGATCTTTAGATGTACAAGTGCAAGACAAGATTGCAGAGGAAGCCTTTTGTTCATTTGATTTTTAAAAATTAGCTTGGTTCTTAAAGTAGCTAAAAGTGTAGAGTATTCAGTTTTGAGGATTTAGGTTTCTTTGACTTTTTGTTTGTTTGGTTTGTTTTGTGTCCCCCCCCCCGCCCCCCCCCCCGCCCCGCCCCCCGCACCATGCCCAGTACGGGGGGAACGAACAGCCTGC